>JAIPMN010000763.1:0-81473 GCA_020650975.1 Apostichopus californicus | reverse complement strand
GTCTCCTTATTCATCACTTCATGAAACATAATGCTTTTCAAGTGACTGTCAAGCAATGATACTATTTCATGCTCTGGCTTGCCTTTATCTGTGAGCCACAAATGATCTTTTCATCTGTGGTCATAAACAATCATGGTTTAATTAAGTTCAAGCTATCTCTAGGAGAACAAGGCTATTAAAGAGATAAAATCAAAATTATTCACGGTCTTTTTCAAACCTGAAGATCTATATTCATGGGACACTTTTAATCCGGGGACGGTACATGAAATCCGGGACTGTTCCTAGAAGTCGGAATGTGTGGTCACCTTTGACTTATCTATAGGCCAATTCGGTAATAAAGTTATGCTTTTAACTGTTGTAGGCTCATTGTGTGTATATGACAACTGACTGTTACTGCTAGAACTTGTCAAGCTGGATCTACTCTCAATGCAAAAAAGACACCTTCGACAAGACTTAATCACAATGTACAACATTATTAACAGGAATATTGATATAGACGTGGAACAAATAATTGAGTTTCTGGAACTATCAACAACAAGGGGAAATTAAAAAAAAAATAAGGCCAAAACAAGTGAGACTAGAAATAAGAAGAAATTCATATTTTTGCCAAATCTGGAAAGTGTGGAACAAACTGCCAGATCATGTAATTACAGCAAAGTCATTAAACCAGTTTAAAATCAGGCTAGCCAGCAACAGGATCTTTAAGGGTCACGAGACCTTCTATCCTTAAAAGCCATTCTTCAAGCACCAACGCAGAGAAGAGTGGCGATCCAGGTAAAATACAGGTAAAAACTGCCAACAACAGCCAATTTGAACTTTGAAGCTATTTTTAACATTGTGGCTGATTGCAGAGTAATATTCTTGCCAATGTCGTTGCAGTATGACCACTGAGCTAGTGTAGCCACAGCAGAAACTCCTTTTGGTTATATACTTGCTTCAATAAATATTAATTTTTGTAAATCTTGAATATTGTGGATATAATATGCATGTAAAGATGTGGTTCTCAATATGCCCATCCTACCCAGTGACTGTCTACTCTGCACTGCATAACAGAATATGAACATCAAATAAATTTCAAAGTTAGGCCAAACAATGTAACAAGACCTTAATATTAATAAAAGAAAGGTGCTTAGGCCTATGTGCATTTTCAAAGACTTTTTGAAACACTACTGTAGGCCTACTGTAGCTCTTTAGTGTGAGTCTGAGCTAAAGGGTCATCCATGTTACTCCAAACACGCTAGAAATTTAGAGAATGGTCATCCATGCTCATGTTGCAACAAGCATTTACTACCATTCTAAAAGTAGGTATCCACACTTAATACTAGCCTATGGCCGTATGGGGGGCCTAACCACATTGTTAATATTTCACAATCCTCAGGCTTATTTTGAAGATGATAACCTTGGTAGGTGCCAATTAATACCAATGACTTTAATTTGTACCATGGCTATGCGTCTTCAACGATAGGATGGGCTTATCAATAAGGCATCATGACCTTGTATAAAGGAACCCATGGCATTAAGCCCAAAAACATTCTTCATCTTGTTATACAGTTTTATACAACACCTAATTATATTCCGGCCTTTTGATTGGTCAATTGCTCGTTGATTGCATGCAAAATCCGCTCTATTGGACTCTATGAAATAGAACCATGGGTTATACTTTTTTGATAGCACTTTTTTCAATGGTAAGAGAGCAGAGAAACCTGTCTGTTCAAAACAATCTGTTGCATTGGTGCATTTTACATCCAATTATATCAAATCATGACTGAGATGTACGAGATGCTGGTGCGTCAACTATTATACAAATTTTATTTATTTATTTATTTTATTTAAATAAATAAATAAATTAAATAAATAAATAAATAAATAAATAAAATTTGTATAATAGTTGACGCACCAGCATCTCGTACATCTCAGTCATGATTTGAACTATGAAACTCTAACAGCCCGAAGAGATGTTATAAGTATTCACGTTATCCACGCTCTGTCCTCCTGTGGATTAAACTACAAACAGAGCTCAAATCTGCCTAAAGTGTGCTATCATTCAAGCAGCTTCTGGAAAACATCTCAACCGGTCGATGAGGACATCGACTGAGTTCATTAGCCTACACCGTTACAGTTTTTCTAAAAAAAGTATTGCTGTAACGTTAGTATGCCTAACTTACCGTACTAACTAAACCTATGGTAGTACTAGTACTGTAGGCAAAGTAATAGGCAAGTAGCCAAGTAAAGCATAACCGACTACCATAGTCACACTTGGTTACAACAGTATTCTATGATTATAATATTTCCAAAAGATACTCACCATTCACTGAAGATAACTTTGAAGACACAAAACTGAAGTCAAAGATGCAATTTTCTACTCGTATTTAAGTGTTGGACAGTGCAGCGCAGTTCCCAGAGCAGTCAAGCCTAAAATTAGTTCTTTGGTCATAACGTAGTCTTTGCACAATGTTAGCATTATTGAACGCGGATGGTGAGTTGTTGGGAAGCGCTGCATCCCACAGAAAGACACCACTCTAATAATACGGCTTCGAGTCGAATCAGAGACTTGTCTACATACGGCTCTGAGTCGAATAGAAGGGACAAATAAGAAGTCCCTCTCAAGACGATATGACTGAACTTGGAAACTTCAGATTGCGACGCTTGAAAAACCTTGACACTCTTCAACAGCAGGATCCAGAAAATGCCTGTTAAACCATTCAAAATAGATTCCCGAGTCTCGATGGATTATCATACACTAAGTATTTGATACGTGATGTGAAGTTTTAGATATATCGCACAGGAACTCGCAACAAGCGAGCTTCTTTATATGTTCTCTTGATATAAAGCCTTTATGAATTTATTACAAGGAATATTTTCCAATGCGACATCTAGTAAAACTCTAAGTGATGAAGTTCGAGTCCAAACATCTCGTTGAAGGTGCACAAAAAACTTGAGCGAAACACTTTAATTTTTAACAGCCATCCTACTCAACGTAGCAATTTCCATAATTGCAAACAGAAATAAGAGATAAATGAAATTGAAACCAAGCTAGAGTGATCAGCCTGCTAACCCTGGCTATATAGTTAGCAAAACAAACTTGGCGGAAGCATTGGCTTAAGAAAGGTTATATATAGTGGCCAACATTACTGCCGATGAGCTACACATTATGGCATGTGCGTGATAGATAATTTGATATCGATTGTTCCTCGGATACGAGGGAGTGGGGTGGGGTTGGGGTAGTGTGTTTGAAGCAAGTTATTCTATATTTCCAAATGTCCGGGGGGGGGGGGGGTGCAGTGATCTTCACCTCGATCAACCTGCCATGACTCTTTTCACTAGTTTATTTTTCGCCATGTCCGATTTATGGTGAGCGTGTCTGGTACAGAGGTATACAGTGCTCACCCTGTAAATTATTGGAAGTATATAACGAAGACTTGCTCTGTAAATATGCATTCACAATCACCAAGGTCTAGTTTATATTTGAATGGCGCACTTTTTGGCAGGTCAGGGCCTGGGAGGGCCGGGAGGTTAGGCAGGTCACCATGTGCCTCTGGATCCCTCGCCTCTAAAGTGTCCAGCCATTAGGCTAATATATGGTACAAAATGGTTTGATTAAAATCTTTCTATGCTTTAGCGGGCTCAGGGAGTGATGAATTTAAATTAACGTGATATCAAAACGTTATCATAACATTTTTAAAAGAGCCTCTAAAATATGTTTTTATAACGTTAAATGTGGTGTTATAAAAACGTCGGCATAACGTTTTTATCAGATATTAATGTTATATTTATGTTTTAACGAAAAATGTTTTGAAATAATAGCCTGAAAACGTTTTCGTGACATATTCATTACACCACAAATAACGTTATCAAAACAAAAGACGAAACGTTTTAATAACGTTTTAAAAACGTTTTTGTGTTTGCTATATACCCTCAGTGGTGTAACCAGGCCTTTTGGGCCTCCTGGGGCCAAGGGTTGGGGTTCGATGACAAGTACATGCAGTGAAGAATAATATAACCACTCTGACTGAAGATATGGCCACTGCATGGGTGGCCGTAGGCGGGCGCCAAAAATGGCTATTATAGGCTTTCTGATATTAAACGTGCAGTCAGTAAACCAAACTGCCACATGCATGTACTAATATAGGGACCATTGCTTATCCGTATCAAAATGAGTTATTTCTCCTATCTGCCAATCGGGCCCACCAACACTTATTATTATGCTTCATATGGTCCAATGTAGCCTACTGCTTAAAGCCCCTTGGAATCATCAAATGGACCCGGCGGGCCTTCACTTGTAAGTCAGTCCCTAAAAAATAAATCGATTTAATTGATAGTAAATATCTCGCAGAATCGTTATAGCCAAATGTCAATCTCCTTCCTGGGGGGTCCTTTTCCACTGTTTCACTGGTACCATGTTGCTCCTTGCTAATTAAGCTACTTGTGATATCACCATAGAACTGGATACCCCACCTATGAAAATATTTCCATATTACATGGCATAGCCTTTCTATGACTATTGACATATGTTCAATATTTCAGTCCCACCGTGTATGTTCATGCAGTTTGTGAGGTTTATTTTAGCATGTAGCGATTAGGTATGTTGATGAATTGATGTTGAAACTGCCGTCGGCAGTGGTCCCGTGATTCCAGAAAGTTAGTGCTTACTAGTAAGATCGGTAGTAGAGCTATTGGAGTCTCAAATAACAGTGTATAATTTTCGCAAATCGTTGCGAAGGAGGATGTCAAAATGGTCGTCAGGTTACAACGGGTGAGTTAGAAGTTGGAGAATCGAAGTAAAAGGTTGAAGTTGACTTTAGCTTTGAAAGAACTTAGTTTGACAAGTCTAGGAATAGGATACTTTATGTTAGATTGGTAATGATCGTAACTTTAAGACTCTCATATGAAACAGCACGTGAATGAGTTTCGCGAATCCAAATAAACATTGAAAAACGTCTAATATATTTCTCATTTTTATCATGATTTGTTTACTAAGTTAGGTATAGAATTGCGGTAACTTAGGCCTGGATCTAGTCTATTTAACGTAAGGCCAGGCTGGAGAGATTAGACTCCTTAAGTCACAGTAAGTTAACACTACCAGTACTACAGTAGGCATATGGCTAAATGTGAGCGGAAATGAAATGAACGCGAATTCGTGTGTTCTATTACTTTAGACATGACTACTCCAATGTGAAATAGTGTTACAACTTTCCATTCTTCCTTTGTGTCATATGTCTCCTAATCTTTAAGAAAGATGTGAACAACAGTGCTTTCTCTCTTAGCAATGGTCACATTGTAGAGAAGTGAAAGATGTTGGGATCAGCAACAGATGTTCTGTACACACTTTGAAGGTCTGTTCTCTAATAATGTAGGCCTTCAACATGCTAAGTACTGTACATTGCAAGTGCAGGTTACATAATATCACGTAACATATTGTACATATAATACAGATAATGGCACATAGCATACCCCAAATACAATACAAAACAACATAACTGCTTAAAAAGTATTAAAAATAATTCCTAGCCCACAACATCAATTCTGTATGTCTTTACTAAATCTGTAATAGTTAGGTCTACATCATGCAGACTATAACTATTGCAGTTGGAACAAAATAAGGCACTGCATTTTAGACATTTGAGGTGTACTATAGTTTCAAGTAAACAAGCAAATCTACTTTTTTAGTTCCATTGGTTTACAAGTTATTGCCCATGTCAGGGACTTCATTAAAATTTACACATTAAGTAGGTCAACAGCCATTTGCGGTCAAGGCAGGTCCAAACATGGAATCCTTTAAAATGCCCCTCCTCCTTAGGTTTTGATCTGATCTAAAATGAGGCAAAGGTTGTGTCTCTTCAAAGTGAGGCTAAACCAGTCTTTGAAATTTTTCTCCTATTTACTGTAGAAGCTACTGCAGACATGCTTCCATATTTTGAATGAGGACAGTGTTTTGATAAGCAGCAAAAGTCATTTAAGCTACAACATTGTTCAAATGTTCTAGTTTCCCTTCTTTCCAAATGCTTTCATTTCCATGGTTTCTTTAAGAATGAACCTGGATAGCAAAGAATGTACAAATTTTGAAAAAGATTGGACACTTGAAAATTGGACCGCAAGCTAAGACTCTACAGTTCAGTATCTACATTCTCCAAATACTGTATGCATCTCCACTAGTCAACCATGTTGTTAAGTTCAAAACCATCTGGTTTGCAGAATTGCTCAGATATAATGATGTTTCCTTTTATTCTTGATTCCTTTGCAGTACAACCAGGACCTAATTGATGAATTCAGGAAAACGTTCTTTGATAAATATCCAACAGGTTTGATGATTTTGTAATTTACTTTCAAGTCTGATCTTGTACGTAAGTCATTGTAAATAACGACTAGAAACAATACCGTTCTGTGACGGTTTACATTGTTAAATCTATATACTAAAAGGTAAGGGGCAGTATCAAATTTTTATCACAGGAAGGTACTTTTTTCCCCAAAAAATATCACAATCAGCAGAATAATTTAAAGACAGAAATTTTCAGAGAGAAAATAGTTTTAAAGTTAAATTTGAAATTTAGGTTTAAACTTTGTTTGAACAACGATTGACCCGAGGGAAGGAGACTGTTGGTTTATCATACATGTGTGATAGTGTGCAACATTCTTGATAGGTTTGTGGGTCACAAGGGACTAGTTTGATTTATACAATTGTTTGAAGCTCACAGTCACCTTGAAGAAGGTTTGTTGAATGGAAGAAACACTTTTGATGTACATAAATAATTCCTCCTTTCTGGTCGACCAAATCTTTTGATAGTTTCAGAATCTTCCTTTAATCTCCAGTCTTGTTTTTTTCCTCTTCCATCCTTTGACAATATACATTGTGTTGAATGGTCTTGTTTTCTGGTTTGTGCCACTGTTCTTCTTCACTTGATTTCCATCTTGTTGGTATTGTCAGTGTATACATTTTAGAAGTATTCCTTAGTGTTTGTGACTTTAATGTTTAGGTCATGAAGACTTTGATGCAAGGGATATTCAAAGAGTGAAGAAATATGACAAATACCTCTACAACGTCCTCATCATCAGTAAGTCCAACGTAGATGTGGCCGTCGAGAAACTTGAGAAGATCCTAAAATGGAGGAAGGAGTTTGAAATTAACGGTGAGTCCTCGAGATGCCAACTGGTGTTACTTGAAATATCTATCTAAAGGTGTAATCGGGGTTCAGAACCGAAGAATTCTTCAGAAGCAGAAGTTTCTTCACATGCAGTACAGTTTGGCATAATTAGTCAGATTGTCACGAAAGGGTTTAAAAAGAAAATTCTCCGTTGGAAGGTGCAACTGTCTTAAAAAAGTAGGTCTGTTAGAATTGAAGTAGCATCACTACCAAAACTGTGACACATTCCAACACTGAATCATCACAATAGTACTGCAGGATCTAAAATATTTTTTAAATCAGATCCAGCAGAACTATTATCATACTTAAGTATTTACTTCACTCCTCATACCTGTCTTCTCTCAATTTCTAAATATATTCAAACCAGTCTACCTAGCCTACAAGAAAAAAGTAGTAATGTTGTAGGCACCGGCTCTCCCTGACCCAGTTCAGGGTGACATCCCACTTCCTCTTCCTATCATTCAATTTTGTATACAGAGATGGGATGGACAAATAGCATCATTTGCTAATTACCCAAACCAGCCAAGTGTCTGGGTATCATCTTGTTCAGAGTGCTAATGGTTGTGCAGGATTTTCATTGATATCGTTAAGACACTGGCAGTACGTACTGGAGTATTTATAAAGTGAAGATAACATTAACAACTTTTGTTCGAGCCCTATGCAATTACAGTAGCTACTGAACTTTGAAATGTGGTGTTGTGAGATCCGTAGAACTCCATGTTAATCCTGATTGATGTTTTAACAACGGCACCTACCATTGGCTCATTCGTTTTTGATCCGATTGTTGTTTTTGACCCATAAGTGTGTGACAAAATTTTCACGGAGCACTTGAAATGGTAATGTTCAATATCAATATGCCAAAGTACTCTATCGGAAATTGTCATATCATTTATTAATATGACATTGTAAAATTACCAGTTAAAAGTTTGAATTTGTTAAAGGAGAAAATAAAAATAGAAAATAAAGAAAGCCCTGGGTAAATATCAAAGATTTAGTATATTAATGAAAAATTAAAGAAACTCTGTAATTAATACAGTTGTATGTAAATTAAGTCTATGTGTGACTTTAACTTTACATATTTGTTTGGATAAGAGCCAAGAAAGTTTTCTCTAATGGAATTTTCATTGTTATTTTTATATTAGTTGTTAACAACTTTCTGGTGAGCTGTCGTTGTTCTTTCAAATTTTGCCGTTATAGATCTTACATGGGACTCTTTCAGTGATGAATTCAAGACTGTTGGACCTCTATACTGCAGAGGAAGGGATAAACAAAACTGTAGAATATGTGAGTAGACAAATTTAATGTACATGTGTCACTTACGTTAGATTATATCTAGAGTCCCGAAAAAGTTGTCACCGCTGGACTCATGATGTAAATTTACTGGTTGTTATTTTCTGTTTTTCTTTGACATGAAGCACTGGACAGTTTGAGAGTGTTCGTCCTACTTTGGCATCATCAAAAACTATCTCAGTAAACATGCTTTAGGACCATCTTTCTCAACGGGGGGGGGGGGGGGCCTCACACCACTTTGAAGGTCCAAGATAATTTTTTGTGGGGGCCCGGGAGCTCATAGGGGCTGTGGGAAAAATAGGTGTTAAGAAAACTTAAACAGGTCCGTCAACATTTGACTGACTTGCATACGCTGTTAAAGACTGATGGAGCAAGCCTGAGAGTGCCATCTTGGGCAAAGAAAAGAGAAATAAATTTTCCTGACCTTTGCCACATCCATCACCCTAGGTGTCTGGCGAACATCTATACTGTAGAATATATGATGGTTCTCAGGAATCTCTGTTTAATAGTCAAAACGCTTGTTTTTCCTCTCTTTTTTTGTATTTATAGCTGTCTTGTTTATTGTTTATCTTTGCCAGTGTGGTTCAGAGTCAAGCATAGCAAGAAGGGTGATGCGGAGCTAACTCGACAAGCAAAGAAGTTTATCGCCTTCTGGTTAGAGAAACTACAATGGGAGGACTTTGATAATCCAGTGGTCATTGTACAAGATATGACTGGAGCTGGTGTCTCTAATATGGTAAGGAAAACAGCTTATGAACGGGACGGGTAGAGGAGGCATGTCATTACATAGAAACATGGCTTCCAATCTATGTGACCCTTATCGTTGTTATCGTTACACTTTGAGTGAGTACCGAGGCAAACGTACCAAGGCAAAGCAGATATGTTGATTACAAAGGTAACTTATACAGCTGAATATAAATATGTGCACTTTCTTCATTTACACTGGTTGGTCCTGTATTTCACAGGAACACAAAAATTGTCAGAAAGTTTGCCCTCTTTATGTTTGACATAAGAAACGGATCTTGGGAAGTAAGAGATACTTTAATACATGGTTTAAGTTGCTAATTTGTTCAGTACATGCCATTCTGTTACACTTTCATTTACCAAAGAGTGTATCATAAAAACTAATTAATATGAAGAAGACAAACAATATTTCATTTCAGGCATCAATCATTTGTTTCTTGAAAATGTTTTTCTATGAGAACAAAGGTTGGAAGAGTTGGTCACACAGTTGGTCTACAAATTTCAGTAAGTCTGTGAAAAGAGAAAATCTGTGTAAATTCAGATGATGTATGTCAAACTGCAGCACACTTGCAAGATGCTTGACAGAAATCTAGATAGAAATCTTCATTTTTACAGGGGTAAATATGTGATAAGCATGCAAAATTTCTGTAAATGTTTCCACATTTAAAATTATTCATCAAACATTGCTAACTGTAATATGATATAAAGCAACAACATCCTTGGATAACTTTTCAGACCAGGAAATCCCTCTAAAGCAACATTGCTTCATCAGTTTGTTTGTTTTGTGGAAATACACAATGTTTCCTCTTTCTCTGTAGGATCTTGACGTGATTAGGTTTCTGATCGGAGCTTTGGAGTTATACTTTCCTGCTCTTTGTGGTGAGTATATCATATTGTTATATTAAAACATAAATTCATATTTATCTTACAAAATTCACAAAATTGTCATTTGTACCGCACAGTTGTTGTCTAATTATACAAATTCAGATCTTCCAAATGTGTGAAGATTTTTAAGTGAAAACCTCTTCCAAAACATTTTCTATAATGTAAAATGGTGAGAAAATAACCCATCGAAGTTGGTTCGTTAATCTGTTTAGGATTGTTTAATGTTTTAACTGAAATTTTACATGCAAATTATACAGTTGAAAAGTGGATAAGAGAGTGTCTAAACAGGTGTCTTCACTATCACAACCTGAACTTGTTTTTGCAAATTTACATTTTATGATGAATTTAAACATATTTTGAAAGAAAATGATTATGAAATGCTTTTAGTAGGATTGAGTAGGCAAAGGGAAGAGTGTTGGTTCTCCACTGATTCTGCTCACTTTTACAGTTTGAAGTTAACTTCTGCTAAAAATCTCTCTCTATCTCTCCTTTAACAGAGATGCTGTATATATATGAGATGCCTTGGATTCTCAATGGTAGGTTCATTCTTTGTTATCATGGGAGATTCAGTGTACATATTTGAAGAAGGCATATTAACATTAATACAAATAGACCCACGCACTGCACATGGGTCTTCTTTGACACAAGAAATTTGTTGTTATAATTTTAAAGTGGTAATTATTAATGGAAGACCTTCTTCATTGAGTAAATCTGATATTACAGAAGTATTGAGAAATCATAAATGGATACCGATAATATTGCAGGAGGAAAAACAATAAATAAATAAAAATGTGAGATGCCTTAATCATCTATGCTCTCATAGAAATTGCAATGCGTCTTTGCATTTTGATCAGCTCTAAGAGTCACTGTGGGTTACTTATGGAACTTTATTACCTTTAATAAATTAGTAACTGAAAGTAGTTGTACCTTTAATGTCCCAATGGATGGTTGTTGGGCTACAGGAAATTCATTAAATTTGTGATATTTATCGAGAGGTAGTCTCTTTCTCTGCATGTGAATTAGAGTTGCAACAAGACCCAGATTCAGGGTGTTAACAACCTCGTTGGTAGTTGTGTTTTCTTCATATATCTGCCAAAAAAACGAAACAAACACAAGTAGCATTTTGATTTTAATTGCGGCAGCAAAGTAGAGAATAGTTTTAGGCTGTGCGAAATTGTAGAAATTGCCATCCTGTGATGTTTCATCAAAAGTTGTCTGCTTAACAACCACCAGATTGGATCTAGCATTTTCTCTTTGTGTGAAACACCTTTTTAGACATGGTCTAAAAATTTACAGATTGTAAAACACGACACAGTCATCAATTAAACTGTGGCAAGTCCTTGTAGAATACATTTCCCTCCTTTACGAGGAGCGTTGTGGTCATATTTAAGGCAATGAACTTGCGATCTAAGTCCTGGCTAGGTTATTATGTTGCGTCCTTGGGCAAGGCACGTAAACTCCATTGCCTCTCTTCCCCTCAGATTAATGAATGGGGATCTACAAGGTACTTGTAAATATTGTTGCGTGTATCGGTCTGTGGCGGCACCCTATAGGAAGTCCCCCAGGGAACACATGTGGCACACTGCAGTGCCCGTGGGGCAACTGTGCGAATTGTACACACTTGGTTATGTGGGTGTGACAAATTACCACATGACCAGCTCTGGGATAAAATTGTGTATAGATGTGTGAGACAGCCTTGGTCTTGATATATCACTCTAAACCTTCCATCTTTCAAGTTTCTATTCTAAAAACTCCCAAGTTCCTCATAGCTTTCTCCCCTCTGTCTCTCCTTTGTTCTCCCCATCTCCCCCTTTTTATCCTTTGTTCTCCCCCTCTTCCCCTCTTTGTTCTCCCCGGTTCTTCCCCTCTTCCTTCAGCCCGGTCTACATTTAATTATGTTAATCTAGTGAGCAGTTCATTTATCTCTTGTTGGTGATGTCGATAGTGAGCTTGGTTTTATCCTCCTCAATATCGTTAAGACAAGTTCAACTTTCATTCTTTACTTTCCCATAGCTATTTGGAAAATCATTGAGAGGTTACTGTCAGAAGAATCTAAGGCCCATTTGAAGTTTCTCAAGGCCAAGGATGTAATGAGCTGTTTCGAAGCAGATCAACTTCCACCACACATGGGTGGAACAGTAAGTTTTTTATTTCTATGCACCTGTTGATCAGCTTCATATGCAACTGTGTTTGAATTTTTAAGAAAATGTAGAAAGAAAAAAAAATGTTGTAACTGTACAGTCTGCTTTGGACATGATCTGTATCATATATGAAAATATGTCTGAAGTACGAAATGTCTAGAGCAGAAAGTATTCATCAACTGCAATAAATATATTTTTGAAAAATTTACTTAATAGATTATGATCAAACTGTTGTAAATTGATGACCTACATGCAAAACACTGCTTCAAGTCAGAATAAAAAATATCTGTTTTCTCGTTAAGTCACAAAAACAGCTAAAAGACAAGGCCTTTAAACGATAATGAATGCGTTAATAAACAAGTCACACAGGAAGTGAGCTTTTGTCCATTCATATCAAACCTTCAAAAGCACTTGTTTTGTTGATGGCTCATTAGTAATACATTGTGTTAGGCAGGACTTTGAATCGTGTCCAAGAGTTTGTTTTGTATTGTCTCTAGTTGCATTCGAGATGAAAATAGAGAGTACAGCACAAAACTAGTTTCAATTTCTGTTTGCGGATCACAGGGGAGAGATTGTTGGTGTGACACACACATTGTGATTATCATACACTGTGACAGCAAGTAAACACACATGGTGATAATCATACACTGTGACAGCAAGTACTGTTAAAAATTGTGTCTTTTGTATTTGTCAACAAGATATTTTGGGATACTTTACTATCAAATGGTAAGTTTCATGTGTTTGTGGGGGAGAGGGGGGGATGTTTCAAGACTGTTTGTGTGTGTTAGGAAAGACTATTAGCTTGTACTGTACACTTCAAGTTTTGATTGTTTCCTGTGAGAGGGGAATGGCAAAGAACCTGTATGGTGACAGCTTCATGTTGTGTGGATCGTTAATTTGGTTAAAAGCCACACCGTTCATTGTTCAAGTTTCAGATTAGGTGGGTCGTTCGTTCAGTTAAAGCCAAGTAGCTTGGACGATGTATTTCATGGCTGGATGCATCCTTTATACTGGTAAAACCAAATGACTCGTAGCTAAACTACTCTTTAAGTTTAAGCCCAAGTGATTCATCGCTTTACTCTTTCAGTTGGATTGTGTCATGAAGGTGGTGGGAAGAGCTAAGTTTCGGGTGGGATTTGGTTTAAAGCTAAATGAATAATTACTGACACTTCACACAATGGATTGTGTTCTGTAGGTGGAGAAACCAAGATGAAACATAGCTAATACCACTTCCAAACATCTGGTAATATTTGAAATGTCAAAATATAAACTTACTTTTCACTTGTTTCAGATAAGAAATAACCAGATGAGAAATAACCATTTTTTATTGTTCCTTCTTTCCTCTTGCTTTTCAACCTGCTTTCCCTAGATCAATAATCCCTGCAGGAACAGCACACTATGACCTTAAAGGACCTCTGATGCTTATTCAATGCATTTTTCTCAAATCTAGCATCCAAGCCACTCCAAATTTTTCATCTTACACTCTGTTACTTTTTTTTTGGGTATTTCTCCGAAGGATACATATGAATGGTCTTACCCACCACCGGAGCAGTTCAGAGACACAGAGGATGACCCAGAGGAAGAGGAAGAGGAAGAGGAGGATGAAGATGAGTCAGAGGATACCAAGATGCACAGCATCCTAGAAGGCGATAGAAGTGCGGACGAAATATCGCCAGATGCACGGAACAGACCGGGCACATCTGGAAAATCAATGCCACCGATGCCAAGCAAAGAAGGGGGTGATACCTTGAAATCCACCGAAAATATACCTTTGAAGGAAGATCCTGATGTGGCCGTTAAGAAGGTCAGTATAATATGCTATGGAATTCTATTGATCATGTGGGTTGTTCCCAAAATGAATTGAAGTAATTATCACAGAATGTTATCTTTTTCTGGGAGTTTGAACATAAATCCATGTTTGTCAATATGTCATGGATAGCGGTCAATGTTTGTTAACTATGAACTGTTACATCGCCTGGCACTATGAACATTAATATTTCATTTACCATGAACAGCAATATTGTCTGTAACCATGAACAGCACAATTGCCTCTCACTGTGAATAGGAATATTACCTGTCACCATGAACAGTGAATGGGAAATCACATCTTAGCCCTTCCCGTAGGTCCATTTTGCTGATGACTCAGAGAGAAACAAAGAAGAGGTTGGTGAGTCTCAGAGAAGCAAAGAAAAGGCCAATGCACCTCTGGAGAACAAAGAAAATGCAGATCCTAGCCAATCATCAGTGAAAGCCAAGTCTAAGGTAAGGTGCCACTGAGCCGCCATTTAAAGCCAAGAGTAGAGATGGCATGTAAGGCCCAATGTGAGGTTAAATTAATACCCCATAGAAACATCAGTTAAAGACCAGTGTAAGGTAATGTACTACCTTTTACATGTATGCCAACCTGAGACAACAGTAAGGTCACTTGCAACCTGCCACAGATGCCATTTTGTTAGGCCAGTGACCCAGGATCTTCCATAAGGACTGAACCATGACCCCCACCTCACCCCTCAGAAATCAATTCTCAGAAGGCATGAAAGATAACTTGGACTTTATATTAAAAACAAAAATGACTTAAACAACACCACTGAAGACCATGTAACATAACTCACTGCCACCTTTACAAATGCCACATAAGACAAATGTGAAGGGTTGGGCATGGTACTTAAACCCTCAGATTAGGTGATGCATATTCAATTTGCCTCTGTGTGAAAATGGATAGTATTCATATGCTGATTAAACACTCTTATCTGTCTTAGGGGACACACCTACCTCGTTATTCCCTGAATGTTTGTGTGGAAAGGGAAGGCTTGATATAAGCCGGTGTCCGTGCATGATAATAACATGAATAGGGCTTTAATTGAACTCACAAAGTTGTTAAATGCTCCTAAAACAGGATGCTTATTCAGCCTCTCGTGGTGGATACATGCAAATTTCAAATCTAGTCAATGGTGTCATTGTCAACATTATCATCACCATTGTTGTAGTAGTATAATTGTTATAATTTTGCACTTTTTGATGTTTTTTTTGTTGTTCTTTTTAGAAGAAAGCTACAATTGCCAAAAAGAAAAAGATGAAGGAAGTACATGTAGGACCTTTAATATCAACCAGGTTTGTTTTTTTGGCCAAATTGTTATACTTTAATTTAAATAGAATCTCAGAGTTCCATAACTGCACAGTGTAGTGGAAAAAAAACATGCACAGTGATATGTCAATATGTTCAAATTATACAACAGATTTTTTTTTTTAACCTTTCCTAGGATGAACTTACATCCTTTTTGACACATGATTTTATTCCTTAGACCAGGGGAGAGCCTCATCTTCAAGCCAACAGGAAATAAGAACAACCCCAAGGAACTGAAGTCAACGTTTACTGTCTCAAATATGACAGACAGCAAAGTAGCATACAAGGTTTGTCTTTATCGTATTCCTGCTTCTTATTTTAGGTCCAAAATATAAATTCGGAAATGTTAAAAATTGTTTATAGTATGTAAACGATACCTCACTGGCCAAATTTCAACATAGAAACAAACAGAATGAGGAGTTAGTTGTGTGTAAGTTAGTCTCACTTACTGCCCAGACAGGAACAGAGGATGACTGAGGTTACAAACTTATCGAAAGCATTTACTCTGTGTTTGCTGAGTCATTCGATATGCCTAGTATTCATTACAGTTTCAGTTTTATTTCTTGTTATGACATCTTCATGTTTGTATGTATTCTTTTGTGATACAAAGTTTTCAATCACATTGCCATTCAATCCAGCATGTCTAATTATGTTTAGTATGCTGTGGTTGAGTGATTTGGTGATTGACAATTAATATGTAATTAACGTTATATTTTACTCAAAGAAAATCCATCATTATGATAGGCAGAACATTAACTACATCGAAACATCAGCATTTCTCCAATGGCATGAGTCCTTGCACAAGTAGTGAAAAATCAGAATTTTTTTTATTTTTTTATTCTGTCAGTGTTCATCAGGTAACATAAAAGGGAGGAAGGGTTAATTTATTTTTGTCTGTTATTGCTATATTTTGATGGCTTCTTGTAAGTCTAACCAGCACTGACCTATCATTTTCCAGATCAAGACTACCTCTCCTGATAAATACAGGGTGAGGCCCAGTTCTGGTCACATTAACCCTGAAGCATCGGTAGTCATCGAAATCATCTACCTTGGAGGTAAGTCAAACGGAATTGATGAAACAACAACAATCACGGTTTCATTTAGTTTTCAAGAGTCATCCTTAAAGGCCAACATAACATGTTGATGATCTGTTCCAAATGAGAATGTACTTCATGATTTAAAAATCTTTGAGAGAAGAAACCAAAAAAACTCTCAAAAGTAGGTGAAGTGGTATTTTTTATTGGCCTGTCAGGAATTTGAAAAATGAGGTTTTTTCCCCACGTTTATTGCTCTAGTATATGTTCTCTGAAATGAAAGACACCCAGTGTGGTGACTGTGAAGGTTGTTGGGTGGTATCCGAGGAAACATTTCAAATGAACAAAACCATTCCTTTAACCCCCCCCCCCCAAAAAAAAAACCCAACAAGATTACTTGATCATTAATAGTAAGACCAAGCGGTCATACAATCCATTATTTATCAGTCTTGTTTGAAAACTAGTGTTGTTGTTTGGACAAACTTGAAAGTCTATTTTCTTGATTAATAGAGGTCAGCTTTACACTAATTTTACTTATTACTTTATATCTTACCCATAAATACAAAAATTTTTTACCAAACCTGTTAATACTGTTGTAAAATGCACAAAAAAAGTAAAACATAAATAGAAATATACTGACAGATGACTGCCATTGGTTTCTGGCCACCCTTTACACACAACTGTAAGGGTAAGTGTCAAGTCTGGACTTTTTGCTTACTGCTTTGTAGAAATACTCCGTACCCGGAAAAAGGTTCTTAAATGTGTGAACGGTTCTTAAATTTGCATTTTACTCTCTTTTGTATTCATTACTTTAGGAGAGAGTGAACAGGTGGTCCGAGATAAATTCTTAGTTTTATCGACCGAGTTAGGGGATGAAACCGTAAGATCTACTGCCCAACTCATGGAATTTTGGAGAAATGTCTCAAAGTCAACAGTTGTGGAGCACAGGTAAGAGATAGTAAAAAATTGACGACATTAGTGAAGTTTTATTTACTTTTCAAAATCCCGTCAAATTTCCTAGAATCGCAAAGATGAAATTGGCTTTTCATACATGTCATACTTTATTTCATTGTCATTTTACTTCAGTTTACACAAGTCCTTTGAGTCTTTTGAGAGCTTATTGAATCGCTCATGGATAATTACTTAATTGAATTGAATTTGCATAATTTTTTATCTGCATTGTTATTTATTTATTCTATTGTTTGCGGTGAAATTAGTGTTGGATTTCATGAACTTTGTTTGTTGTGGGGCCATAAGAATAATAATGTTAATGAGGTTTGGTTTGATTCTCTGTCACATTTTATGCTCCCTTATCTCCTCCTCCCTTGCTCCCCTCAACCCCCCCTTCCCTCCTCAGTTACCTACCTAACAGTCTATATCCCTAACAAAGAATCTGTAAGTGATAGTTCATCCAGGCTTGTCACTGAATGAATCGATTCAGCACACACTCTTACACTATTTGCTCTGTCAAGCATTTTGCCGATGTCCTTTGTCAGCTTCCCGTTTGTGATTTGCTTTTCTTAATGTACTGATAATTTGATTTGTTTGGAATGGAAGAACATGCCCCTGCTATCGACAGTGACTGTTCGTATGATCTGTGATTTTCTTTTCTCTATTTCGATTACTTTCCTTAGGCTAAAGTGCATGTGTGAGACGCCTCCAGAAGCCCTAGTTACGAACCATGACATCCTTAAAGAACTTCACATACTCACGAAAAAGGTAACTGCTTTTTCTCTCTTCTGCTTCTCCCGAATGTGAACGTAATTGATAAAAACTAGGTCGGGTGAACGTTAAATAACTGGGTTAGGTGACAGATGCTGTCTCCAGTACCCGTGGTAGACATTTTAAATATCTTGTAGCTCTTTATTATCACATCACTGACAAAGCATTGCTTTACATAAGTTTTACATTTTATCTGATGAATTTTAATGCGTAGTTCGTCAACAGTATCCTATAAATAAACTATTTTGGGTCGATTCTTTCAAAAACCATCGAGATCAGATCAAAGGATGTTTATGAAAGCAATTTGAGACTACAGCCATTCCAATTGTTTTTTTGTACTATTTATGAGACTGTTCCACTTTTCATCTGCAGGTCTCAAAGTTTGAGGAAGATCGGCAGAGAAGTACGAGTAAGACAGGGACATCACTTCAGTTGATAGTCGTTCTGCAGTTTATTCTTATATGCATAATGCTGTACGTGATGTACACCTCACAGCCTTCCGAAGTCTTGCAGGATAGCTGTTATCAAGCTGGTTCACAACTACCCAAGGTTACATTATAGTTAAATATCGATATTTAGCGATCAGCGATAAAGTAGAAGACAGGCGAAAGAAACAGAAACTATATGCAATTTATAAAGGAATGGTTACTCTGAAAAATAATCTGATTTGTGAAGGCATTCAGAGAATGCTAACAAAAACAGGTTCAGAGAAACTGTTATTTTATGCCTTTGTAATTCACCAACCTAAATGGGTGCTTTTATACTTTTTACAATTGGTGAATGTTTTCTTTATATATGGTGGAAAAACATTTCATGAATATGCTAAAAAAAAATTAGGAAAATAATATTATGATCCAATTAATAAATTGCATGTTGCATCCAAAATTGATGAGTTAAAAGAAGACTATTTGTAGGTTTCCTTTTTTAAGTGACATTAAGGTGAAGATTATCAAAGAGTGAAAGATTTGTGTCAAAGCTTTCTTTGAAACATCTTTGGCAATCAGGCTTTAAATGTTAGGAATGTGTTTGTAGTTGAGGCTTATTTGACTGTTTGCTAATTACGACATTGTAATTAAAACGATTAACCCAACGAGACTAGAACTTTGCTGAAGTAATTTCTTGGATCAACTCCAAAGTAAGTTTACAAAACCTTGTCAGATCAAAACACAACACTGGTATATAAGTAACATCTCTTTTCTCTCAAACTCACTGTATTACATTGATTTATACAATGGAGAGGAGATAATGTTCTGTCATGCACTGATGTGCAGTAACAGGCCAGCCACAGAAACATCCGTATCTGTAGCATCTGTAGTACACATGACGTGCATTGCTGAATTAATCTTCTACATTGTTGTAGAAATAAACCCCAATTGAGCTAGAACTTAAGTAGTGTTGTAAGCTGTTGTGACTGCTACAAGCCCTTCAGCTTCCCATTGCGCACCCCCCCTCCCCCACCTGCTCATACATATGTGAACAGGTAGCACTGCAAATGCATTCTGGACCATTTGTCATTATTAAACCTCACAAAACCAGCTTGTTTTGTTTGCTGTATTCCATATGACACAAGAATCAAGGAGCACCCCGATACCCAAACCATGTGCGGCCATCTGAAAAAGTTAACTTTCTGTTGCTTGCAAGTGACATTTTGTTTGTGTCGCTACTGTGCTGTGGGTATTGACCGCAGCTGTATGTACTGACTGTACACTAGTGTCTAATTACCGACGGTAGCAAGCTGTGTGTGTATTTTCTGGGATCGATGGTGGTGTTGTTTAACACTTCTGTTACACCTCATTCGAAACTAGGTCAAATTACTGGCATTAGACGTTTCTTTTTGCGCGAGTCTTCACACCCTTTAACAGGCTCATTTGGTGCAAAAGGGTTAATTTCTGCAAACTTAGTGCCTCAGCCTAAATAATGTGATTGTAAGGAACCAATCAAAATTGATAGAAAGGGATGAGGCCGTCATGATACATCCATTTGTATGTGTTTTAATATGGAATTCATAATACGGATAAAAATGTTTTTATGCATGCACTCTGCTCTTGACTGAATCAGCTATAGAGCATTCAACAGAAGATAGAGTGAGCAGCTAGTTCTGATTTCATAAACATTGTGATGCTATTCTTTGCTAAATCCCATAACAGTGTATGTCACTAGCTTGATTGACTGAAAAGCTAGTTAATATTTGAGTAAAAGTTGAAATATTTCAAACTTAAAATTGGCATTTTGCAGTCTTTAGTGACAGCTGGTACTTGGTATTCAATTAGCCTAACCAATACCAGCAGTGTTGACATATTGTCATTGTAAATCATAACTGATATTGTCAATTATATGAAAGTTGTATCAATTTTTGAAACCAATACTGAAACGCTACATTAACATTTTTCTCGATTTTTATTTTATATCATTTACATTTTAAGGAAAGGAAGACAATTCATAGCAAGCATTTTGCTGTTCAAGTCATTACGGGCAATATTTGTGACTGTTTCATGAAATTGCTGCATAGTTGTACTGCTTGATCTCCTTTTAAGCACAATATGGGAAATATGTGTCATTCACATTAATACTTCTGTTAAAGGGGGTGGGTATAAAGATGAGAAATTAATCCTTGAAATTAAGTAGATTTGCTTGCACTGGTCATGATGAAAAGACATAGCATGGAGCTTCATATCATATCAGAAGATTTTTTTCACAGCCACACTAATAACAAATGTTGAAGAGAACTTCTAAAGGAAACATATCTACTGGAGCGAACAGCGAATGATCTTTCCAGGAAAAATGAATAATTTTAGTTGACACACCCTAGCACTCAGACTCCTAATGTGTTTTTCATCCTGACATTGTCCATAGGGACAGCTTCATTGAACGTCAGTTGGAACTTGATGTAACTGAATAGTAGGCCTACTACTGTAGTTCTAGTAGTAGTAGTAGCCTAGGTTGCAGATAATTTGCAGAAATTGCAGATACTGTAACCTCTCATGCATATTTCACTGAACACAGCACACATCAGTAGGAAGTGCCAAATTTGGGGACACACCCAAACTTTTGATGAGATATTTCTATCTCCATCACTTTCCCTTCAACAAGCTTACTGTGTTGGAACTTGGATTATAATCTCAAATGCTGATTGGAAACACTTCTCACTGGGTTTGCAAAATGAAATTCCCTCCAGGTATCGTGCAAGATTTGATCTCAGTTTTCTATTTTTAGAATCGTGAACCAACCTAGTTTGTTTCTGATATGTACATCAAGCTATTGGATCACATTTATTCTCAGCCAATTTTCTTTAAAAAAAAAAAATTGTAAGATGAGCTTTGCACTTGCCCATTTTCTTGGCCGGATCAGCCCCTGGAAGTGAAATTGGTTGTTTGATTTTGGCCTATGACTGCAAGTGAAAGCTACTTCTTGTGCAACAGCTGGGTGGTACAAGTGTTACATAACAAAGAACCAATATATGTGACTTCATTTTAATTGATAACATTTAGTTTTCATAAGTAGATGTCCATTAATTGTCCTCTAGCCCACCTGGTAGGACTTGAGTGTGACATTTTGCATTTTGTCATTGGCTTGTAATGGTTGTGATATTGCCAGGGAAATAACTGAATAATTTAATTCTCACAGGGTTTTTATTGATTCATTTCCCTTCACTAAGGCCTAGCATTCTGGAAGCAAGAAACTGCTCCGTGATGATAATGACACCGAAATAATTCACCACCATGTGGTTAGGCCGATTATAGGTTGTTATACTATTTATGCTTTAGTTCTATCCTATGTACAAATTGCAATTGATGTTTCTTGTAGAAATATGCTGTAGCTTCAGTCAGTAAAGCTTGCAAATACATTTGTTGTTAGTCGTTCTGACATTATTGAAAACAAACCTTAATATTTCGGTACAAATCTATGGTAATATTTAGCAGATAAAGATGGATGCCAAGTTAGTTGAGTCAGGGATGTTTTCCTACTTTGTCATTGATATGTTCATCTGTAGTGTCTGTTAATCTGACAGCAAATAACAGCAAACTCATGTGACTGGACTTTAGTAGGAATAATGCAAACTGATGTTGTACTTCTATTGGCATGTACAGTGAAGTACAACATTCTCAACGACAATCAGTAGTGGTTGTGAGCTACCATCTATCATGAAGATTATTACTTCTGACAGTCATTGATTTCAGAAACTGACAGTGTTTTACATGTAAACAAGGAAGTAGCCTTTTTCTCTGTTTTCCACATTTTATCTCAAAGAATAGCAGTGATTTCCATAGATGGAATTGTATTACTGCCTTATTTGAAGCAATGCCACTCTGCAAGCGTGTCATATGTGAGGAGAATCGTAAATAATTGCTGATGGCAGACGGCTGCTGCCCTGGATGATATCTTCAAGAGCATGCTTACCCAGCTAGAGATATTCTGAGAAGAGTAGATCGATATAGAGCTCTTGGATTACACTCAGCCATTACCAGGGACTATCTTACTGATTAAGCTACTCACAAAATTTTCTCATTTTTTTTTTCTTTCATTACATATCATGGATGAATTATTTAAGATGGAGAGGCCAGATATGTCTGTTTCTCTCTTTTGGATGTTATGCTAGTTGATGGTGTGAAGGAGGTACTGAACAGTATGCTATACCAGAGTATTGCAAGGTATCTGTACAGTACAGCATCTATATTAGCAGCCTGACATTTGTAGAAATAGCAAATGTAGATTTCAAATATTAAACTTGTAACAATTAGAGCCTGCATCGTCTGAACTATTACTCTCTGTTCTATCATACCATTTTATGATGATACTATTAACAAACGTTTCCATTGATTTTGGTGAATAATATTGTTTAACTATGTTTATATTTAAATACCATAACAATGCAGTTCTATAGCTTGACTAGTCAGTTGACATTCAATTGAAGTCATAGTGTCATAGTTTGAATATTCTGATACATTTTCCCCATGCGACATACTTTGAAAAGTTTTTTGGCAAAGTAATTGCATAACACTTTTATTAACATTCACTTAGTAGCAATTACAATTTGTGTAATACAACAGTTGTGTATGGCTATGGGTACATTCCTAGAAGAACAAAAAATTGTATACTATCACGGTACTTTGCTCTTTTTTAAAGCAAAATTCATGCATGCAACAACAAAATTTGGCGTAATGTGAAATTTTAAGAACAATTAAGATATTTAAGGTTTTGAATGTTTGTTGGCAAACCAGTTATCTATTTATGTTCTTTGATTTCTTAACCTGTGCTTGACATTACTGATTTATATATTGGCTATGCATTGTACAAGTTAGACATACAAAACAGTTGTAAAACTTATCTATGAGTAAGATTGTACTTATCTTACACTATCAACCCACGCTTACTAGACACACAGTTTTAAAGCTGTCATCATTATTAACAGATAAGAGATACCAGAGGATTACATATTGTCATCATTGTCTAGATGGCTATCTTGTAAAAATAGTCATGTAGATGGTTAGCTTGCCTGGCAAACCAAACTAACAGCTTGCACTTCAACTTTTCATCTTGTTGGACAGACAGATAAAAACCACACTTGTTTGTAAATTCATCCTCTAACATGATCCTTTTTTGATTAGTTTTATTCCTCGTGTTTAGTATTACACTGACAACCCCTACACAATGTTAGAAGTAAACTGTTTCAAAGCGCCTTAAGCAGTGCCCAAAATTCAAATATATATCTACAATCCTGAGGATACCACTTAAAAGTATTAAAACTCCATATCTAGGGAAGTACAAGTTTTTTCTATGAAATCCCATTCACGCTCTCTGCAAGTTGCCATGTTTTTGTGAAATTGCCCACCATGCAACGTTTTCATGTCGTGACACATGCACCTCCGGAGAGTCAGACTTGCCTCTATGCAGATTCCCTTGTAGTACCGCTGCACACAAAACAATGCTTGAGTACAGTATATATGCTGAAACTACTTCACTATCACAGATACCCTTGTAGTACCGCTGTACACAAAACAATGAGTGCGGTATATGCTGAAAATACTGAACTATCACAGATTTTCAAATTATTATTATAACTGTTGAATTGGACATTATTATCCAGAAATCTAAAGAATAAAACCTTAAGTCATCATAGAGACATCTTGCGGACCAAATGATTTTGAGTTATGTATACAGACTAGTTGTAGCCTATGCCTAAATAGTGTTTCGTTCAATGTCCATCACAAGCATAGTACCAGTAACAAGTAGTCACTATATAACTTAGTAATACTAACACTGCTCGACATACTGTGACTGTGAGCATCACTTTGTCGATGAAAAGTAACGTTCATCATTCAAGCAATTCAACATGACTTAGTCATACATTAACCCAGATGACTATTGCGTAGAACTTACTCCATCACCTCAACATAAGGTGCGAGGAAAAAACGTAATTTTCAGAAGAAAGTTATTGAGCTGTAGTCCAGAATTCGGATGTAAACAATGACATTTAATGTGCGTCTGTCAACACAGAC
The DNA here is from genome assembly GCA_020650975.1 of Apostichopus californicus. Lineage (NCBI taxonomy): Eukaryota > Metazoa > Echinodermata > Holothuroidea > Aspidochirotida > Stichopodidae > Apostichopus > Apostichopus californicus. The sequence goes on along the minus strand of JAIPMN010000763.1, from coordinate 56,897 downwards.
AGCTTGCTAAATACCGATTTTCGAAAATTTAATGTATAAACGACATTCAGCGTATTTTACATTTACTTTTGAATTTTGAAGGTATTTAATATTTCTATATAAATATTCCAAAGTCTTACAAGTTGGGTAAAATTAATTGTGTAAATATGATATAAGATGGCAACACATTTTTAGGAACTCTCTCTGGTGCAAGTATGACGTTGTAAACAGCTGATTGTCTGCCTCCCTCTCCTCAAATATGGCGACAAGCAACGGGAGAAGGGCTGGGAACTTGAATGTAATTTTATTCAATGAAGTAGTGAAGGAATGACAAGATAAAGGTCATTATTATTGGCATAAATATATACTAAAAGTATGTGAAGAGTCAAGCAGCCAGTATTGTTCCCCTTTAAGTATCCTCTGTCATTGCTAAGGACAAAACACATTAAACCAATTGTGTTTGGAGCTAGTTGTGGCTTTTTACATGGTTCTCCATTCAATCTTACAGAACTATCAAGCCACCCTTTTAACCTGAATAAATATTTCTGAGTTATCATCTAAGATTTCAGCCTCACAACTTTGAAATGTGTGTAATGTAAACAATTCATTACTATATATTATCAGCGGTTAAGAAAGGTATGCCTGTGTCTGCTGTGTGCACAGCGTCTGCCTGCATTTAATTGCATTGTATTTATTACATCCACTGTCTAAATCCATTGGAAACAAATCTTTAATAACACAAGGCCAAATTGTCCATTTATTGTATGGACTTGTGCACAGTATCTGTGAGACCTGTGTCTGGGTCACAGTCTACCAATGCTTGTTGGACATGATATGATTCTCTCTCCTCCTCCACTCCCTCCCTATCCATTTATTGTGAGTACTCTAATAATGTCACAAACACAAAGAATTATATTTTCTTGGTTGATATATTATTATTATTATTATTACACTGGTGCTTATATAGCGCAAAATCCCAGGGTTCAATGCGCTTAACCAGACATATACAAAATACAAAAATACAATTGAATACACCTAACCATAGGTATGTTTGAAGTAAACAGTCTTTAACGCTGATTTGAAAGTTCTGATAGAGGTAAGGCTTCGTATTTCTGATGGTAACTTGTTCCACAACAACGGTGCGACATGGCTAAAAGCTTGCTCCCAGACTCGCTTGTTTGATCTACGAGTTGTGAGAACAGAAGTTTCAGAGGATGACCTAAGAATGCGAGAAGGTTTGTGGATATGGATTATTTCCTGCAAGTAAACTGGTGACAACTCATATAGCTCATTTCCTGGAATTCTAAGAGCAAAGAATGAAGAAGTTGCTAGGTCAGTGTGGAAGTTAGTGATAGGGTTGATGTACAATTCCACTGCATGTTTAATTTTTCCTTAGATCTGCTTCAGATGAAAATGTGAAGGGTGGAGTTAATTCTTTAACTAAATAATACAGTAAATAGACATTAGATAATTAGATGTCAACATCCCCTAGGAAGAAGTGTCCAAGGCAGAATGGGTTCTCACTTTGGGTAGATTGTTTCTCAAGGGATACCCTTGAGAAATTAGTTCTTGTCCTAGAAATGAACCAAAGATTTCATATTGAAGCGATCAATTGAACGTGACTGTGGGGATGTAGAGTCAAGTAGATGCTTCTTTTTCATCTTAATTGAAGTGTCCACACTTTCGTCTAAGACTGCTGTAGGGCCTTAAATAGAAAAAGGATAAAAATAGTAGGTCATATATTTCATAAGGGAAGAGTTCAGCCTGTTGGATGAGAACAATCCATTTATAGAAGTGACCTCTTTGGAGAAGCTTTAGTTTTATATCTTATGCTAATCAAAGGCATTCGTGTTTCTCAATTGTTTATGGAAGGATAAAATACCTAGGGAATGCGTTGAAAATGTTTGCATTAAATAGTTGGCTCATAAATTGTGCTGTATCTTGAAATAGTAAATTGGTGCACAACATTATTTCCTTGTGATAGTTTTTTGTTCTGTTTTAAACGTAAAATTCTTAGTAGAGTTTTGTTTTTGTAAAAATAGGTTATAAAAGGTGAAGTGATGTTTTCATATCGATAGGAATACTGTATTGGGAGCTGTTATTTACAACCACCTATCTATTTGATACTTGGTACCTGAATAAAGTAAACCTGCATTGTTTTTTAATGTCGGTATAGAGTCAGAGCAAATGCACCATGGGTAAACCAGCATAAATTATTAAGAAACCTGATTGCAGTGTCTTAGCATTTCTTCAGGTGACATGTTGAATGATCCACTATTGTAGGGAGGGGGTAAGAATGGTCCGCTTTATATGTGAGTATTTAAAAATATCCAGTGTGACCTTCCTTAGGATCTAGAGAGGTCAACGGTTATGTACTGAGCATTTACAATGTCCACTGTTATTTGGTGAGAGTCCACAACTGCCAGGAGAGGTTAAAGAATGACCCACTGTTTTAGAAAAGTACTAGATTAATCCACTATTATGACAAGCTCTAGTAAGGTATTTGGTATTTGATAATGATCTAGAATGTTCCACAGTTTGTTGGTATTTTCTGAGGGCTTATAATTATTGTTTGACTAGACTTGTTCATTCTTCTGAGGTGAGGTCTGTAAATATTCGCCCACTGTCATTTTGTTCACTATAATTTAAGTGAGGTCAAGAGTATTCTATTCATGGTCTTCTGAGATGTAATGATTGATGATGTGGAATACTGACTATAGTCATGCATGTGGAAGATATTCATGCTTTGCAGTCAATTTGAAAATTCTCAGTGTGTGTAAACTGTATTGTGTAGCATTAAGTGTAATGAGGACAGCAACAAAACATGTACCCCTGTAGTCTGTATGTAATGATAATAATAATAATAATAATATTTGCTTTTTATATAGCGCTTTACACCAGTGATAGGTCTCAAAGCGCTTTACAGACGTTATATTACCCCTGGTCAATGATAACAGTTATATACTGCGCCCAATGACAAGTTACCTCACAGGTACCCATTTAACCCCTGGTACCCATTTAAGGTACCCATTTAACCCAGGTACCCATTTAACCCCTGGGTGGAGAGAGGCAAGTGAGATAAAGCATCTTGCCCAAGGATACAACGTAATGAACTACTGTAGGCATGAATGGAACCAGCAATCCTTGGATCACGAGTCCGACGCCTTAACCGATTGGCCACCACGCTCTCTTATGATGGTAGAGCTACTGTAACAGCCTCTACTCTGTGAATGTGAAAAATGTGCTGGAATGCATCTCTCAAACTATTTAATACATTACTGTATACAATCACAATTTCCCTCTTCTTGTGAGCATGCAGTCTAATGCAGGCTTAATTACAACTGTTGGGAACTTTAGGCCAGGTTTAATGTGAGTTTGTTGAACAAATTACAGGTTGCCTCCTTAAATGGCTTTGGTTAACTTTTTTCACATTTAATAGTCATTCAGTCTCTTAGAAGATTTGAGCTCCAACCATTTCTTCATTCATATTTTGAAGTGACATGTTTCACTGAGTTCCTCTAAACTAGCCACGTAATTGTCAGTGGACTCACCAGGGTGTTGACTTCATTGCTGGAACCGGTGAATTTCAGAATAAAAAATAACAGATGTTACAAACTTTCTCTCAAAGTTGAAAAGGCATAGTCACATACTGTACTATCCTTAGATGGTATTGTTTCAAGCAACATATCAAATGCACATCCATCCATGCATGCCTAGTAGGCAATGAAGCAGACATGAATGAATGACCTCATTCACTTTAACCCTATTTGTCTGAGCAATAAAGACTCTTAGCTCATTACAGCAATACCACCTGCTCAATCCTCTGTTGATGTGATAACAGCAACTGTAACAGGCAGGTTTATAATAATTGTTAACTAGTACGGAGAGCCAAACGTTCCATAAATGTCGAAAAAGAAAGTGAAGTGTCCAATTCGATATCAACATGTTACAATTCGATATCAGCATGTTACAATTCCATATTGACATGTCGAAACAAAAAACAGTATGTCATTGCGTCTATCAACATGTCAAATTCAACATCAGCATGTTGAAAACTTGTAACAGCATGCCACTACTACATTGGTCATGTCAACATTGCTTGCTAGATACAATATTTACGTCATGCTATAATTTTGGCACATCGGCGCGCGCCAACGTTTCATTAATGCCAAAAACTGTGTCAGCATGCCAAGATTTATATCAGAATGTCCAAAACTTGTGTCAGCATGTTGAGAGAAGGAAACAAAATATTCAAGCCACAGGGATCACGTTGATGCCTTAGTACAATTTTTGGGCCCTTTGTCTATTTTCACATGATTAATTCCTGTGTGGGCAATTGGGCCTTTGAGGTTGCTGCATGGGCCCCGTTACAGTTAAAAAATGAAGTCGTTGGTATTTTTGGATACCGCAATGTCCAATAGGGCCAACACCTCTAAAAGAATTATCCTGCTTTTTGTTAACATAATCAAAACATGTGTGGGACATGGGCCCTTTATGGCTGTTGCCTGGGACCCTGTACAGGTAAAAGTCGTATACGGAATTTTTTGGTTTCCCCAATGTATAAAGGGTCCAATGCAACTACAGGAATTATCCTTGTGTCTTTGCACATGATTAAATCACGTGTGGGCCATGGGCCCTTGAGGTTGTCTGGGCCATGGTAGAGGATAAATTTGCAGTAAATCGACCTGTGACGTCATTATGATGGCTCACATCTTGCATTGATGTGAGCCTAGTTTATTGCATTGCACTGCACTTGGCCCGCGTTTACTTTCAAGCCAGTCTGCATAGATGCGATACTCAACTGGACCGGGAACCCAGAAGATTTGAAAAGAGACAGAGGGTTTGATGGGCAGGTTATGTCCGTTTGTGACCAGGATTCAAGGTTATGTGTTGCTGCCGTGCCACACAATGTGCGTGTATGTAGTCTAAAGGTCTGTGGGACATGGGCCCTTTATGGCTGTTGCCTGGGGCCCGGTACAGATAAAAGTCGTATATGGTATATTTTGGTTTCCCCAATGTATAAAGGGTCCAATGCAACTACATGAATTACAAGTATTGTTTGCAAATTGATTTGTAAAGTATAGTGCAACAGGGACCCCACTTTTGGACTTGCGCTGGTCTGTGTTTATGAGGAAGCGATGAGGGCAAGTAACCTTGCAAAGATCTCAGACTACAATCTTGAAGGTGTCAGGATTCTCACCGAAAGGGAGATGGTAACAGTGGGATCTGATCCTATGTATTTGAGCTGGAGCATTCACACAATATGAAGTTGATCACCTTTTACATGGGGGGGGGGGGGTTGGGGGATGTACTGCATTCTCAAATTTTAACAAGTCTTATGAGTCTGCTACTGCATGTTTTCATAAGTAGCCTGGCTTTTGCTAAGTCTATTATTGGCTGACTGTATGAGTCTGCTCCTACAGTAGGCTGGTTATGTATTTCTCTTTGTATTTATATATGTCTAAGTAACACTGCTATTGCAGGGCTGGCTGCTACTACAGGCCTACTGTACTCTGCTGTTGGTTTGGCTATTGAACTGCCACTGAGATGACTATAAACAATGCCATTCCTGTGTTTAGAAATTAAACATTAATTTATAACAGAAGAGTTTAAGATAAAACAACATATCTGAAAATCATGGTCAGGTAATGCCAAGACCTGGGAGTCGGCCCAGTTGCTCTGTACACCCACCCAATCTTATTGCAAATTATATAAATACTTTGCATATCAAAGACAGTCTATTAAAAGAGCTTGGATTTCTGGAGAGAGGAAATGTGTTCAGATTTTCATGGATGGATGATGTATGTGTCATAGCAAGAACATATATCGTAAGAGGTTGTTTGGGGTGGAATTGGGATATATGTGCTACTTGTACTTTAATGGGAGACAGTCAACATGTAACATCTGCTTTGTGTTTGTAGATGGTTTCTCTTATCTGCCTTGTGAAGTCTGTAGAGCCAAGGGAAAAATACTTCTCCTTGTTCCATTTAATTCCACATGTATTCTTGACATTTGTGGAAGGTCCTGTTCGGCCCTCTTTCTTTTACATTTAAAGTTCCAATTGGTGCAATTCATAGAATGAAGGTAAATGATTAAAGGAGCTAAAGTGGAGTTAAATGTTTGGATTCTACTATGTTACAGCTATCTCAACGTAACTTATTAACATGGATGCTATCATTGCAAGCAAGTTATTATGCTAAACAGTAACCATAGTCACATTTGCTACTGTGTTGTCATTGGTGTGATTTATTCTGCTTCTAGGAGTTGCAGTCGTTAGTTAGTATTCTTGTTTTTTGTTTTCTCATTTTGTTGAGGTTAGCAGTATTATTTGCAAGATAACCCACCTGTAGGCAATTCAGGAATTTGCAAGCACTCTTTTACACTGTGCATGTTTATTTGGCTATTGATTTATACTGACAACTGGGATGCTTACATCATTTCTGTGGAAGAGTTTCGAATTGATATTTACGCCCAGATTAAGAAAAACAATATGTTGAAGATAGTTGTCAGTTCAATTTACCTCCAGGAAACCTTTCTATGTACAGTTATTCTCTAAATGTCCTATTTAACTGATATCATTGTTCATGACACTCTGAAGTCAATTATTGTAAATAGATTTAATTCTTTCATGGCAATTGTTGTTCTGTAACTGGAAAGATAATTAGTCAAAGTCTTTATTGATTAAAAAATAAGCAACGCTTTCATACTTGAAATAGAAAGTTTCTACAAGCAATACACAGGTCTTCTTCCTTCTGACTAATGCATGGTAGTATCCTAGGCCTAGCTTACTGTTTCAAGCTACTAGTGAGTGAAGACCATGCAAGCAGTCATGTATGAAAGGATTGCTCTATTGTGCCCCTTCTGTATTACAAACTGGTGGATGTACCCCTTTTCCCAAGTACACTATTCATTACAATCAACTATTGTTGAAGACTTTATTCAAAGCATCAATTGATCTGGTACTCCTTAGGACTTGTATTGTTCTGATCTGATCATATGTCCGGGTGGGTCTAATCCAATACTGCTCAAATGATCCCTAATGATTTTACTCTTTATGCTTCATGGCTGACACACAATGGTTACTTACACACTTGCTTTGAGCCAATCATCTCTATGTCAATGTTGTTGATAAAGTTACTGTGCATCTATAGTTTAGTAGAAAAATAAATCTTTCTACTGATCTAGTTACTCTGTTACTTTTGTAGGAAACTGAAGTTGTGTGTCTTACTCTGCACAAGGTGTATAGCTTTACCAGCGGTTGGACTCAATTCAGTAAATCATTTCAACCAGGAATTATTCCATCAAAGAATGATAAAAGTTCAAAACATATTTTAGAGTTTTGTTCAGCTGAAGTGGTACAGGTTTTACAATGGGATAAATCCATACGGAGTTATTAAGGAGCAATTGCAGACTACCCTGCAACTCACACTCACAGGGCTTTTTGAGAACCATAATACATTGTTTACTACAGGAACGTTTACTACAGGAACTTTTACAGGGACTTTTACTACAAGGACTTTTTCTACAGGGACTTTCCGATCATAGTCTGTGAGATTCAAGAGTTGTGATATTCCACAATGAAGCAGTTAATTATGTTGAGGATCTTTTAAATAATCCTAAGAAGGATTGACTTTCTACATTTTAGAAGCTGTATAGGTAAAGCCTTTTTAAAGACATTTTTCTTGTTCAGAAATGCAGCACTTTGAGTAACCGACAAAATCATGATAGGATATGGCTAAACAGATGCCTTGAAAGCAATATCCTATCTAGTGGATCTTTCTCTTGCCTATACAGTCAAGACAATCCTTTAGACTGTATAGTGTATACTGGTACAGTTTATATCGTCATTGTTATGTTAATGGAGCTGTTAAATGTCACCATTATTTTCTCTTAATAAAGATGGTGTAGACCCAAGAGTATTTTAGAGAGTGTCTGCTATGTTTAATAAACTTGTAATGATCATGTTTGTTCTGATGATGAATTCTTATTTTGCTCTCCAGGCCATCAATGGTTAACCTTCACAGAAGATGAAACGAGACAAAGTAACTTACCTCTCAGAGAGCTTTAAAAATGGTAAGATAATTATTACTATTATATTTAGGGTTCCACAGGAGGGAGGGGGGGGGAGGAAGGAGGAATATTCTCGGTGCCGTATTTATTTAGCCCATTAATGGTCTATTACAGACCCTCTTTAATGCCAACAGTGCTAAGTATATTTGTATTATACAGTATCATCAAAAGTTGCACACTTTGCATTTGGGGGAATTTTAATAGTGTAAAATGGAATATTGTTTTGCATTGCTCCCAAAGTAAAATCTTGCAAAATCCCCTAATATCTTGAAGTTTTCAACATTTACTGTCTTCTTAAAAGTGCTTTTTGTTTTTGATTTACCACACAAGAACTACAAATAAACCTTATTGTAGTTTTTTTTTGTTGGCAAGCTGTAAGGGGGTTGGGGTCTGGATGGGTTGGCACTGCCTAGACTAGTTTCAGAGGACAAAAGACTGACTTTTTGTATTTCAATATTATTGTAAATTCCAACTTATTTTCAGTGAAGGTTTATTGTACATGAAAGCTTACCGAAAGAAGTGAAAGTAGTATATACACATTAGAAAATTCTACAATTCAATAAACATTAATCATTAATTCTCAATGCAGGAAAATGATACGAAATACTAAATGCTACTTTTGGCATAAATTATTCCATGGATTGATTTGAACCAAAAGAAGTTAAGTTGTTTAAATTTTAGCATGTAGTGAAACTAGTCAAATTCCTGTACAGTGAATATTAGAGAGAACATATGACTCTTAAATTTTCACATTAAATATAAGATTAGAATATCAAGCTCGTAGTCAGGTGACATCAGGGAATGTTTCTATGTATGTCTTCTGTTTCAAGTATCACAAGTAAACACTGCTAGAATCCAGAATATACTGTAGTGATCTTTTAAATTGATAAGTAACATTTGGCTTTTAAAATTGTACAGTTGGAAATATTAATTTTATCATATTGCTGTGAATTTACCATAGTAGATTCCTGGTATCACATATTGGACATTTAAAATCATTCAATATGTTAGTTTGATCTATGACTACTAGCTGCTGTACATAGAACCTGTGTACACACACAGCATTGTTGCACAAATGTGATTCTTAACCAATTAGTATCATTGTGATATTTTCTAGAAAGATTACTTCTCTATCTCTCCAAAACCATTTAAAGGAAATCAATATTCATAATTCAAGGGGAGGAACCTGCTATTGAAAACCCTCATTCTAAAATGGGTTACCATGCATAGTTCATGGTACAAATGGAATAGGGAAGTCTACATGAATAAGATGGATAGTCTACATGGATAGTCTTAATGGATAAGATGTCTTTCTCTTTAAGCCCCCCTCTCCCAAATTTAATAATGGTAAATAGTCTTTGTGAGAACAGTTGGATCAATATAAAGATAACTCTGTAACAAATCATTTCCATTTCAATCTAAGAAAACAAGAAAGTCTTACTGGTGAACCAGCAAGTTGTGTCTGTATGGTCAATGAGGTTCCTGGTAGAACCTCCTTGCTATGATGAAGCCATAGGAAGCTTAAGATGTTTCTCTAGATTCAGCTTCTTGTTGCTTGGGAAATAGCTAAAGGAATTGATATGCTTTTACCTTCATTCACCAGATCATATCAGAACAACATTTCCTACTTGTGATTAAACACGTATTAAGAAATAATAATGGTTTTTATCACAGATATGTTTAAGTTTCATTAATACCTCATTGTAATGAATTTTGCATGACTTCACCGCAGAGCTTTACGGAAGTGAACTTCACTCAGTGAAATTCCTAGAAATTTAAAGCTACAAACAATTTATTACCATTACTTATTAGAATCATGGGTGTTGCATTAGCAGTAAACTGTGAAATTATTCAAGTTCATTTAATGGTGCATATACTATTATGTATTTTTGTATAAGTAAATTCCATTCTTAAACAGTCCATTACCTGAGAGGAATTTCTCATGGTCATAATTTTAACAAGGCATATCGTGTGACGTCTCTTGCTTGTATGATTTATTTGATGGTCTAGTGTCTGGTATTGGTTTCCAAGAAGGATGATGAAATTGATTTTCAGTTTAGCTCAGAGCCATCTTTCATGATCAAGGTGGATGAAAAGCAGTGATTTGATTGGTTGCTTGCTTACACTCTGATTAAAATTGCTTGTCCCTGCTTCAAGTGTCATTAGTGAAAGATGATCAATCTTACCATTATCAGAGAACTGACATTTTTCATATTGTAGAGGTGCTATGGTTTATGACATTGTGTTATGAAAATGTTGCTCTACTGTTTATAAAATGGAAATGTGCAAGAGTTTCTCAATAAATTAGGTCTTCATTTGAAACCATTAATATGCATGGAGACATACATGTTGATTGGAGGTATTTTCACTTGTACAAGTGAATCATCTTCACTTCTCTTTTACTGGCCTATATATGAACACTCCAATCTACCTACTGTAGGTTACAAACATTGGTAAAGACCTTTGCATTGTACCCTACACTGACCCACTCCCTGGCCAATTACAACTTTATCCTTCTGTCATATCAACTAATTGAAGATATGCTATAATTGCATTTCTGGTATATTTTTTCATCTTCTAGAATCAAATGTTGGTTCTTACATTTTGTTGAAGTCTGAATCAAGCCTCAGCAGCACCTGTGTTACATAAGTACTATCCTACTAAATATTTCATTACCTGGGATAGGTCTCCCTTGCCCTACTAGTTTGTTGACAGACTGTACTAGTTGTGTGAGAGCATGGTAGCTTCATATTTAGGCAAGCTTAGTGTAGTAGAATTGACTTGTTCCTTCACAGGTTGTCTTACCTAGATCTTCTATTGTTTTATCTGTACATGTATATTTTGTTTGGATGTTCGCTTATGCCATCTCAGTTCTAGCTTTTTGTAGAGGTCAAATATCATTTGAGGTCACCAGAGGTCAAAGTGTGATGATTGTGTGAATGCAATAACTTCAAATGCAAAACTTAATTGAATTTCATACTTGGCATATGGATCCACCTTTAGAGAACAAGTAAATTATTGTTTTTGAAGCGATTAAGGGTCTTTACAGGTCTAATTCTGCAATCCTTGTACACACAACTCCAATAGTCAAGTATCAATGAAACTTTGTATGTGACATGCAGTGAGTGTTATAGCTTTCTGTTGAGGTCAATGGTCAGTTTAGATCACCAGAGGTCAGTCTAAAAGCTTTGTTAATACTGTAACTACAGAAGAAATGTACTTCGATGACAGGACTGCACCATACTATTTACACACAACTTATGGATGTGTGTGTAGGTCAAAGGTTATTTAAGAGCTGTCTGAAAACCATATAAACATAATTTGTGCCAAAAGAGAAGCTAAATTTAACTTCACATTAGTGTTAAGATGTACATCATAATATTAAATTATTGCAAGGAATCACCAAGCCCATTCACTCATGCAGTCAGTCAGACCCCAAATAATCAATGGGGTAAGTTCCTGTTGTAAATCTGTCATCTGTGTTGTAGCTTTCTATTTCACCCCTGCATCATGATAACTTAAAGCTGGCTTTGCAGTTTTTACTTACATTTGTACATCCCCAATCTCAAACCATTACAATTTATCGGTGTTTGGCTTTCTTAAATTTTAATTTACCACTCATTGAACACCTCCCCTGTTCTCTTTGGTGATTATAAATCACATTATCCCTGCACGTGTCAAACTTGTATTATGCCATTAGTTAAATTGCCCAAATTCATCAACAATGGGATCAAGGTTGATCTTCTCCATAAAATTTCCAGGAAGTGGAAAAGACTCAATGTAACAAAAGATGCTAAACCAATAATCTTGTAGCTGCCAAACCCCCACCACACACCCCCTCCCCCACCCCATACCCTCTCCCTCAGTTTGATTTTCTATATTTCTGTCATGGTCATTCATCTAAGTATATGCTTGTAGAGTTGTTTCTATACAAGATAACAACAATACTTTCAATGTACCATTGCTAACAGATGTGAGTCATGGCAACTGTTTCTCTTTTTATAAAGCTTTATATCTCTTTGAATTCTCGGAATGCCATCACCAGCAGTGGGACATAATTCTTGTGCTAGGTTAGGTCACCACAAAGTTGCAATAGATGTACTACTCTTCTGAGACACACCAACTTATGGAATGTTGAGTTCTTTGTCTACAGTAATGATGTTAATTTGGTGCATAACAACACTTATCACATATCTTTGCTTATAGTTGACATAAATTCTACCATATATACTGTTTTGTATCACATCCCTGTGGCTTTCCATGTTACAACAATTTGGTTGATATTGATGTTATTTTTAGTCACACTGTATGTAAAATGATCTTGGTCAAAAGGAATGCTTACAAAGAATTTGTTGCAACTCCCAGCTGGATAGACCTGTAGCAATAGCTCAAGACTTGCCACCTGATCACGAGATATCTTCAGTAGACCAAATTGGGTGTGGTTATATGTATCTTGTATTAGTTGCTTCAAACTTAGGAAGGTTTGTACCAACTCACTGATTAATTGCAGCATTTCAGAAATCTCCCAGTATCCAAGCAAACATTTGACTTTGTTCATGTTTTGTTTTCCACTTATATCCAACAATGAAACACATATGTGCTTTGAAGGTTTATACCAAACTGACATATTGTTGTATATTAATATTAGTGTCATAGTAGTGTCTTAGTGTTAAGATACCAAAACAATTGTTCTTTAATCTTTACTTCATATGACAGTCAATTGTCAAATTACATTGTAACTGCAAATAATGCCAATAAGTTGGATGAGATAGCCTAAAGAAAGTTGTGGATCGTTAAACAAATTTATACTGTTCAATAGTTACCATGAGTAACAAAAGAAATCACAGTTCAAATATTGTAGTACAACTTGAACTTATCGGGACAACAGGAAACAATCACTGATAGCATTACTGTCGTCTGCTGCAGGTATATATACAAACTCATAGTACTGTAGCTTCCCACCCTCAGGAGTTATCTGAAAGTAGTGGACGTATTACAAATTATGCTTAAATGTTTCAGTAAACTTATAATAGATGCCAAAGTAAGTACAAGCCTCAGTTTGTACATCCCAGATATATATATGCAAAGTCAGATCTGGCGACAATTCTGCTATTTTTGATAACAATTTATTTTATTGATAGTCTCTGAAGTTGAAATAAATTAATGGTAAACCATCTAGGCAAGTTAAAGAGCCTATACCCTTTGTGGTTTAAGATTTCAGACTATGACCACAACAGTTGTATAGCTGGTGTATCCTTTGTTCAATGTTCACCCAGACACAGTTCTTTCAACTTCCATACAGATCTGTATAAACAATAGAGCATTGAGATATAACAATATGTCAATATTTCTAAAACAGTAAACTTGCAAATTAAGACCCTGATAGTCAATATGTTGTTTATGTTGCCTCTAAGACAGTGACCTCATGGTCTGTGTGCTAGACTATGTCCATATAGCCACTTTGAATGATATTAAATGTCCACATCCCCCCCACCCCCCGCCAAAGAAAGGGTGTTCTTAAAAAGCCTAACCAACAACATAATTTATAGTTAACAGTGGAGGACAACCCTGTGGTGCCTTAATTAATTGTTACACCTGAATTCATTTGAATAATCCCATTTCGGTGGTCACTTTTTGTTCTTTAAATATATATATGTATGTATGTGTATATAATCTTGTGTCAAGTGTCAATTTTCACAAATTGAAATACAGGAAAACAGAGATTAATGTACATGCTTCTGTATATATTGGACTTAATGGCATCTGATTAGCATCTTTGGTAGTTCTGTGTAATGGACTAATGAATAAGAACCACCACCTGATTCCCTCAAGAGTAGATAGTACTAGTTACTGACGTCAAACATCTGTAAGTGTGGATGTAAACTTATCACAAGTTAGGAACATGCTTTTTTGTTTTGCAGCTTGTATTATTGTAGAAATAATAGCTCAAGGCCTCTTGTAACAAGAACCTCAATGGTTGCTTTCAGCGTGATTACATAGTGAACATTCACAACATCATAACGTTGAGATATATGTGCGTTACAACTTTGATTGCAGGCTCCTGTAGTAGCTTAAAGTTATGGGAAATTAAAGTCACATGTAGATACTATTCAAAATTAAATCACATATATATAAATGTAGTTATTTACCTCCTGACTCCTGTCAAGTTTTTCAGTTGCTATGGTACTTTAGATAATTTTGCAGGCTTTGGAACCTTAAAATTGTAACTGGGGACCAGTTTCAAGCAGCTCCATGGAAATATGCATTGAAATTAATATCATTCCATATATAGCATCCGCAAAAGCTTTCAAGGTTCTGTTCGGCATCGAAACTGTCTGCTTAAGCCTGGTTTGTTATTGATGTTTCAATATTGTTCGATGTTATTATTCCATAACAATATAAGTCATTACCTTGTTAAGGCAAGTTTCATTCAAATAGCAAAGTATAAGAAAACAATGTTGGTCTTTTCAAATTTGCTTTTTAATTTGCTTACTACCTACTATGAAAAGTTTCTGAGTGATGAAATGTTGATGATCAAATCAAATTTCATGATGCTTTATTTGGTGAACAATTATAGAAAGGTGTTTTTGGTGCGATCAGTAACAATCTTGTTTTGAATTTTGAGTGCTTGTGACTAATACTTAATACTCAGTAGGTTTGGAAACAGAGAATGGTAACAGCTGCATATTTGAATATCTATTTGTGTGTTTGGCCATACAATGAAATTGTCATTAGGAAATTACTTAACCACTGCAGTTAGTTTATCCTTCAGTGACAATGACTTCCAAGTGACCTCTGGTTGACCATTCTCTGGTTGACCATTCTCTCTCAGCTGTGATAATTACTTATCACCTCATAACCTCTGCAATGCTGGCTAGAGGCAGGATTATTCATTTTAAATTTAATAACTATGGATATATATTTTTAGGAGTCAACCAGAGTGCAAGTTGACAGTTTGTCTGAGCTTGATTATTTTCTATCTAATTATTTTTCTGTCCATATCCATCAGAAATTTGAGGTTTTGGTTTGTCGCAATTCTCAATATACATCCCCAATAGTTGGTTTGAAGGTTATTTGCTCTCAGACTGATAGCTGCTCAAATGTGAACATGAATGCCACATTTTATGATAAAACGACATTCATGATCAAAATGGCAAGTGACGAATGTTCCTTCTTCTTGTCAATGTGTGAGATAGCTTTTCATTCCATTTATTTTGAAATGCTTGACTATGCATGTCAGTATGAACGTATCTTTTGTCTTTCAGAGCATATTCAACCCCATATAAGTATGGTTGCAAAATACAACTGGAAAACTCCTTAAAAAAGCAGACACAAACCTAACTATTATCTTTAGTTTACATGACAGAGGTCTTTAGAGATATCCTAGTACTTGTCTTGTCTGGGAGTTGTCACTTTGTAAATCTGTGATGTCCTACAGAACAGTATGATCATGAACGTGTTATCAGATCTCAAACCAATAACCCAAGTGAACACACTCATTATCAGATGTTCCTGATCATGAGTGTGTTCACATGGTTTAACACGCTCATTGTCTGATGACGAACGTGTTATCAGATCTCAGACCAATAACCCATGTGAACACAATCATGATCAGAAGTTCCTGATCATGAGTGTGTTCACATGGTTTAACACGCTCATTGTCTTATGACAAAAGTGTTATCAGATCTCAGACCAATAACCCATGTGAACACAATCATGATCAGAAGTTCTGGATCACAAAGCCATATTCATTGAAGAGAGAGATGTATGAGCAAAACATGAACCTCTCAAATAGTTGATGGAATTATCAACTAAAATAGTGGTACAAAAAGGTAGATATAAATTGTAAGTTTGACTGCTTAGCAAGTAGGCCTACTCTGGTTTACTTCATAGTAAATTTCCAAACTAATGCAATTTTCCAAATTCCTTTTTAAAATATCCTTAACTCAGTTTTTCCCATTTTATTGTTGAGGAAATATCTGTGACATGATTTAATAAATTGTGAAATTAACTATATATCACAAGGTGCAAAATATATAACACAACATATAACTAAGGTACAAGACTTATAGTACAGAATTTGTGTTTAATTCTGTTACATTGTTCTGGAAAAAGTGCCAGTTCCTCATCAGAATATGCACTGAAAGCGGCTTAACCCTGTGATACTGTTCTTTAAGTAAGTTACGCTGTTCTTGCTGACAAGCCAGGCTAAACGGTCTTGAAGTTAGTAAATGGAATAATGGTCATTACACCTGGTCTTGGAGTGGTCTTTGAGTGGTCTCTGACGTCAGTTGGGTGTTATGCTTGATTGTGACCTATCCTCAGGGACTAACCTTCTGTGAAGGGAATACCTTTGAGAACAGCCACTAAACTTGCTATGGTTATGATCTTTTCAAAGAATATTTTTGAAAATTCCAGTAATTTAAGTGTCTTTTCATCATTTACCATTGATTTCAAGCAAAAATGACATATGACAGTGGACTATGCATTGGTAATACCAGTCAGTTGGGAAATAAAGTTATCAAATAGATATGAGTATTATTCCTCTTTCTTCAGTATTGTTATTATGATTTTAAGTGTTGCATCTGCGGGATACAATGTCTTCAAATGTTTGCGTACGCTCAGAAAAACTTCTGTCCCTGCAGTCTTCCATGAAAACATGGACTTACTTTAAATGTTAAATGACCCTTGACAACACATTGGCTTGTAAGCAACAGAAGTGTATGGTGACAGGTCTATAATGTTCTAAAAAACAAATCAAATTATGAAACCTGTAACTAATATACTGTACAACAACAAGATTACTGTCATATTCCAAAGCAGGAAATGTTGTGGTAGACAAGTAGTTGCCATATATGCCAGCCTAGACATCATGCAATGCACACTACTGTATGGTATACAACCACCTTGTATAATGTCAATGAAAATGTAATAGGCTATGCATTTGCCGTGAATGTTGGAAATCAATGTAAAGTGAAGCAATGCCTCTAGAGAGACAAAATGTAAGAATAAAACTACTGCACTTTTAATTGATTTTATTGAGCCACATATAGTTTGTAGAAAATATTACATGTACTGTACATATAGACGACAAAAGAACACTCCCTATGAGGCCAAGTTCTTGCTCACAACTGTTATGAACCCCTGTAGAATGTTACCATTAACAAACAGTTACCCAAAGCAAATTTTATTCAAACTTGAACGTATTTTCCCTTTTTCTCATCACCATTGGCAGGTTAACCCAACCCCGGCCAGTTCTGACCCCTTTCCAATTACAGTTAGTATGTAATAGCGTTGTGCGGGATCCCAGTAATCAAGTGAATCCTGGTATCCCGGTATTGACTAGTCCCGATCACAGTGCAATGTGTAAATACTACCGGTATTGGGAAAACAATCGGTTATTACATTCGTTTCGGTATCATTCCCGGGAATCCCGGATATAATAAAAATATCTACGTGTTACTATTTGAAATAAAGAAAAGAAAACACGTTTATTTCTGGTTTCTGTGTTCTTAGTTTGAATAATATCTGATCAATTTACGTACTGGCCTAGACCTATATATTAACGAATCAAATTTTCACGTAGTAATTTGGACCTAGGCTACACCAAATATCGAACGTTACTTGGGCTCAGCATGTTACGGGACCTCAAATTTATTCTGAAATTTTCGTTATTTATTCTTCCTTCAAACGATGATTGTGAAGGTTCCCATGTACAAAATCTTACCCTTAAGCATTTCACCTCATTTTGTTATAATAATTATAACGTTTTTAATCAATTTTGAGCCAAAACCGCAGGGAGTATATCCAGTTTAAATCCATCTTCGCACGGAACTGTATATTATTATAGCCTAGGGTATAGTACTGGTACACACAGCGCAGTGCGGTAGTTGAGATTTGATGCTGTAATGAATTGGATTTGTTTATTAATGTGGGGGTTTCACGATGTCATTTATAGTTATCTTTCGCTACTTTTTCAATTTTTAAGAACTTTTGTACCAAAAATTGATTTTGTACGTATTGAAAGTATATTTTCTGGAGTAAACAACAGCCGATTAATGATATAAATAAATCTGTACTATTCTTATTTTATGTTGTTTATAATCCCCTATGTAAGCCCCTTTATTACATTCTTAATGTCTGAAGTTCCAAACACGTGGTGACTTGCTGATAGTTTTCATTGTGAACTTTTGAACTTGAAGGTTTTGCCCTATTCCAATATCATGGAATACTGGGGAACTCCCAATTTCTGTTTGTGTACGGATTACAAGTTTAATCCACGTGCGAACGTGTTAATCTAATATCGTACGTCGAGTATGAATGAAGGATGGTGTGGGTTGCTTTTTACCAAGTTTTGTGCTTTTCTTTTTGGAAGTGTATTTTAAAAAACAAAGGCCCTAATATAGCGTGTTATTATTATTTTTTGTATAACCGTGCGTGTAAGAGTATGTACATAGCCTAGGCTAGGCATATTGAATGTATGACATTGACAGTCTCGTAACTAAGTGCTTTGAACCATAGATGAAAGTTGAGGAAAATCCTGGTTGTAGTTACGATACCGGTTGTGTGATCCGACTACCACACAACGCTAGTATGTAAATAACTTTTCATGCAAAAAAACCTCAAGCTTCAATGGCTAAAATGACAATGTATGAAGTAGGTTAAACATGAACGATGCACAAAGCTAAAGCATGTGGTCAAAGGGACCTCAAAACTTTACTGAAGTTTGCAACATAGAGATTACTGTGGTATGAATGCACATATTTTACTTAAGCAACTCTCAATGCCTACTTTCCTAGAGAACAAACATAGATGAAACATCCTGTTCAGTATCAGAGATGTTAGCTTCTCACAAAATTTAATAAATTGTCTCAATTCATAACATTTGTGATCAAAACAATGGTTCAGATATTACCGATATTTTCAGCAACAATTCAAGTAGAACTACTATGATCGCTTTTTGCCAAAATGTGTGTCAACAAGGCCTAAGGTTATGATATTTGAGTGTACACATATGATAGCCTATAGCACAAACTATGCTATCTTCACACAGGGGAAGTAACCGGACAAGAAGTTGCAGTTGAACAATATGCTTTGTGTTCATTGAGCACTACAGATGCAGAATGTTTGCAGACAATGGGTAATGGACTATAAGCCAATTAAATCACCTGAAATTTGGAAATGCATGATTGACTATTTTTAATATGAAACTCTCTTTCATGGAAATGTTGTTAGTGCTGTACTGAAGCATCACAACTTGTGGTTGATTGTTATGATTTATTTGTTTCCAAAACAAAATCAATCATCTGTCCATTGGAAGAAAGTTTAGTTCTTTGGAGTAGAAGTTGTGGTTTTTTGAAAAGAAAGATGTTCATTCAAAAATGTGCAAAGCTGTGTCTGACATAGACAGAGCAAAGCACAGTTAGTAAATAAGCTTTGGGGACATTGATGTTACCTTGTTATGTAACTGTTTCATATGTATTCAGTTAAGTACTTCACCTGCCACATCATTCCCCACGTACAGAATTTAATTAGAATATAGGATGACTGCAGTACTTTGATGACTCTAAGCCGTGCTCAGTGAGTGGTCTTAAGACTTCCTGTGTTATTGCCACTCAGTAGACAGTCTCTTCCTATAGACGTTGTTCATATATCAAACTGTTGCACTCTGTATGATCTCATCGTTAATGTGATTACTTTGAAACAATTTGTATCAAAGCTGACGTCACAAAATAGGTGTACTTCCTGGAATTGCCCCTTTGAGAGATGAATCTTTCCCCCTAAAGTAGACTGTTGGTTGCAGTTCATTACCAAAGACGCAATGGACGTTAGCGAGGTGTGACTTACTAGCTCTGGTTAGAGAATATGTTATTGTTATTGGGTTTTTGATAAATGGTTTCTGTAATAGGAGATGATCTTTGGTAGGTTCACCTCAGTGTGAACTATACAATATTCTACTTGGCTGCCTGGCCTGCAGTTGTGGAATTTCTTAGCTTTAATTTAAATAAGCTAAATGTTTAAGTCAAAGCAAATGAAGTTTTCAGTCTTTTTTGTTAAGGCTTTGGGAACATATCATGTGTGCTGTGTAAAGAATTAGGTTAATCTTTTTGGATCTAGTTTATCCTATAATGTGCAAACAGTCTTCAGCACTGTTGATTGAACATTACGTTCATCATATGTCAGTCTTTGTTAGTGGCATTACATCAAAGGAATTTATGTATATTGAGTGTAAATGGTAAATAAAGGAGACTAAGTGCTTCATAATTTAGTGTAAAAGTTACGTTTATACATTATGTGAGATTTGCCAGCAATGTTGGGAGTTAGGACAAGTGTAGGAAATGCTACATCCAGTATGCAAGGAAGATCATTGTGGGCCCAATGCAAAATTATGAAATTTTACATATAAGATGATGGGATAAGTATTAATTGCATCCGTTGATGTATAGTATCAATCATTAGGTAAGTAATGAGAAGAAGAAGAATCACAAGGAGTGCTTGTTCTTGCATGGACTCCATAACATTTAGATAAAACCCCATCTTGGTTTCGATGATAATCGTAACCAATGCAGTCATGATGACGATGGTGTGTGTATGATGCCCAGTTGTAAACATGATATCTCAAAATAGGAACCATGGATACTATTCATTCTTCATATCATGATGCATCATATTGAGAGGAAGAAGCCTATTGTTTCTGTTCAGGTGGTCATCAGAGGTCAAACACTGAAACCTTTTAAACACTTTATCTCCAAGATAGGAAGCATGGATACTTTCATAAGCAGCATGTGGATGCATTATAGTAAGTAGAAGAACTCTAAATACTTCTGGTGAATGTCAAAGGTCACCAGAGGTCAAACACTGAAAACTGATAGGAAGCATGAATACATTTCATACATATCATGTGGATGTGTCATATTGAGAAGAAGCCTATTGTTTTTCGTGAAGGTCAAAGGTCATCTGAGGTCACCAGATGTTTAACACTGAAAACATTGTCAACATGATATCTAAAGTTAGGAATCATGGATACTTTGAATACCTGGTATGTAGATATGTCACATTGAGAGGAAGAATCCTATGTTTTGGTGGAGGTCAAGGTCATCTGAGGTCACCAGGGGTCAAATATTGAAAACCTTGTAAACATGATATCTCAAGTTAGGAAGCATGGATAGTTTTCATACTTGGCATGTGGATGCGTCTTACTGAATAGAAGAACTCAATTCTTTTGGTGGAGGTCAAAGGTAATCTGGGTCACAGGCGGGCGGTCAAACTGAAAAAATGTTATACTTGAGATCTCATGTAGAAGTCAGGACATTTATATTATAAGAGTTGTTTCTGGTGAACAAGCGGAAGTCTATTATAATGAAGTCATTGAAACCTCTATGCATTTTGCATTCTGGTTATGAATAGCAATGGTCAATCACTGTCAAACTGTCCAAAACCTAATGCCTTTTGTACAGCATTGTATTAAACATCAACCATATAACTCTATTATTAAGAATGTGACAAGTGTTGTTCTTCAGAATCATTGGTTTTGTGGGAAACCTATTGAATTATTTTCCAAAGAGTGATTTAGAATAATTGGAATGGACCACAACTCTCCTTTAGCTATGAAATATCATACTTTAGATCTATATATCTTATCACAAGATCTCAGACAGAAGCCATTGGTGTCAAGAAAGCTATACTGAAAGGTGTACTGTTTCTTTCCTACCATAGGCCAATAGGAAATACATGGCATTTAACACATGTCTAGAGAGGAAGGAAACAAAGAGAATTTGTAATGCATTGTTAATGCTCCACTAAATTTAGCTTGTAAATTTGAGGTACTGATGTTTTGAAAAGTTGGCAATTGTGAATCCAAGTTATCTTAATGTTGTTGAAACTTGGCTTGATGAAATGTACAAATAGTTTGTCAATGTTGAAAAAAGTACCAAAAATAACCTCTTATCAGAAGAGGAAAAAATATTCTAGTTCTCACTTTGCTGCTGTTGTTGACTCCTTGGGAAAGCTTTCTCTCAACAGCCATTTTGATTTTTGCATCGCTATTTACCTTGTGTTGCAATCAAGAGGCGGTCTCCTCTTAAAGGTTCAACTTGTCACCAGCAAAGTCTAATGCTGGCCCAGATGCTATATTTAGGACAGAAGATTTACTAATACCTGTGGTTTCAATCTAGATAGATATTCTTTTTATGCATGCTTCCTGCTGCAGCCTGAGTGTCATCAGAGACCAGGACAGTTTAATGAAGCAGGGCTTGTGCCTTCTCATCTCACAATGTCTTGAGGTTAGAAAGAAGAGACAAGTCAGCCCTTTTCTTTCATGGATTGTTATCTAATGAAGGAAGTTGATTGGCATCCTACCTTCACTAAGACAGCTATGAGGTCATTGAAAGGTACAGACTAATTGGATGTATGCTGTTAGGGTTAAAATCATACATTTTAACAACACTCTAAAGTTCCATAGCAGAGATTCCAGGAGTCATCATTGTTGGCTTTTTAGTCATTTTGAGATGTGATTGTGATGGCCTATGTGTGTGTGGCTGTTAGCTTGCATGTATGGGTATGTATGTGATACCCAAGCTTTGTGTACACGATAACTGAAAACTTTCATCTTTGTTGAAGTTTATACTTAATGTTCCTTCGAGTAAAACAAATCGTTCATAGTTTCCAAACTGAAAGCAAATAAAATGGACAACCTAAAAATAATAGTAATATTCTAGCAGATATGCCGACTTTGTGTTCCTAAAATTGTTCCAACAACTCTGAAAAAAAAACTGTTTGCACACTTTACCCAAATATAAAATATTTAACCCCTAACACAAAATGGTTGGGTTGGGCTCGAGACATGCTGCAAATGGTTTTGTTGCAACTCGATGTCCCCACCTATTTTATACTGTACGATTTTACTTGACATTGATGTAAAAACTTTTCTTGGCAAGCTGCCACAAGAAATTACACTATCAGTGTATTTTGCTTGTATTGCAATAATTGCATTGCAAGAAGTTATGGCTTGTAGACTAGACACTTTACGGTCACCGTGGCACAACCTTTGTAGCCTGGGCTTTACACTCGATCTCAAGCTATAAATGTAATCGAGAATGGGAATAAGCCTATCTGTTTTAAGTAGTTATTTATCAAAGCAACATGTACAACTTTGCACATTTCCTGTTATTATATTATAATACAGAGTTCAGCAATATTCATAGTGACCGGTTTGTGGAAGGTTTTGGTGTGCTTTTATGAAAGTTTGGCTTATCGACTAGGCTTTGTAGGTCTAGAACATTCAACCTTTGTTACTCGATCAATTCATGCTGGCTCAAAATGTATTCATATCTTTCGTTCACCATTATTGTTTGTTGTGGTCTTTTTTTATTTCGGACCATAGTCTGAATGACAAGAAACCAAAACTCTGCGGCACGTCCCATCAAGTTTAGGCATAATACTCGCATCCCACCAAATGCCAAGCAATGCGAATACCTCATCATCCGACCACATACTTTGCTTAGTCTCCTGCGACATGTTGTACAGGAAAATATCGTTAATAATAATAATGGGCTTTGACAATTATCTGGAAGTCTTCAAGAAAGTAGCTGAAACTTTATACTGAATGTATGCGGATATATGCGGGCAGCTACACTGTATACTTCTCAGCTATGCCTAACGTAAAACCTTAATTCCCACTGCATCGGTCTTTTGTACACACAACCAATTTTGGAAAACACAGTTTATGTCGATACAGAGATAAGCAAGCGAGGAAAACCACAACTGATAAAATCCATCGTATCTATTACACCCCAAGGTAATTGTTTATTTACGTTTGTCGACGTTTCCCCGGCTAAGCTGTCCTAACCCCACCTCTCATGATGGGCTGGATAAAGCTCGGGCTAGTCCCATTCCCATTCAGAAAAAGAGGGGAGCAATTTGCCCTCCCGTCAAGAGGTCAATCAAGGGGGAAGCACGCCCGCATTCGGTAGAATGGCCTATAACAGTATTATCCCACTCAATCTTGGTTGAATGGCACAGGGAAAGATTTGATGATGATGAGTGAAATGCGACAAAGTGAGCCAGTTAATTGCATTACTTCAGGGAGACTAACTTGTACCCCCAGAATTGGGCAATCTTGCGGGTTACTGGACCATGTTTTTATTAAGAAACATTCCAGTAATGTACTTCACAGTGTTGAGTATAGAAAGATAGCAGATTTGAGAGAAATTCAATGCCTGTATATTGGTTTATTGACCCATAATATCATACATAAACTTAATAGTATCGTACTTTGCCTTGAATTATGATAAGCAATAGTAACATGTTATAGATAATTGAATTTAATCAGTGAGATTTAATATAGGTACAAAGAGTACTGTATCATTTTCTAAGTAAATGAATTCTTCTGGAACAATCCCTCTTATTAGGTGTAACAAGGATATTAGATATGTGCTTTAAGAACAATAGTCTTGCCAACCGAGCTAATAGCTAATAGCTACTTTTACTTAGCATTTTCACAAGTTCTTGCACAATGCTACTTGCTTTTAATATATAGCTCAAACTGCATTTTTTCCAAGATTTTGGTTTTTGGAAAGCAATGGCAGTTGGTAAGAGGTTATTTCCGCACATTCATTGAGCACTTGTGGTTCAGCTTTATGAAATATTATTAATTCTTGACATAGTAATTGATTGCATAGAATTTGCAGTTAATTTGTAGATTGATATGTGAGGGGGGGGGGGGTACTGGGGGGACATGCATCAGCATATGGAAACTTTTACTCAATAAACGGCCCGTTGTGGGAGAATTAAATGCGGTTGCTCGTACAGGAAGCATTGCGGTTTTCACTCTCTGAAATTGCTGTGAGAGCACTGCACACTGTGGTGTGTTCAGATTAGCCACGTGAAGGAGGACTTCACAAATTTCATATGATGCTTTTGATTTGCTGGTGAAAAGTACAAGCCTTAATATTGACCAAGTAAGTCAAATTTTATATCACTAGAGAGAAGAGTCAACGAACATTTCTTTGGCATAGGAAAGAAATTGGTTACGCAATCACACTCCCAGCTAGCACAATGTAAGCATTGAGAGATAGTGACATTTTGAAGTGGTTCACTGCTTTCCGAAGTGGTTTTTACTTTTTCAGATTAAAAAGTATGGGGTTTAGTTCACACGCATAATAAATAACGACACATCATTGTAAAGAGGACACAATATTCTTCAAAATGACATAAAAAAGAGTTTTCTGAGTGCAATACTTAGAAAGTTATGAAAAGAGTTAGCGCAAAATGTGCGTATTTTGTAGCGATATTTGCTGCATAACGAGTTGTTTTGTGCCGAGTTCTGCAAGGATTCCATATGTGATTTGATTGTATGCATTTGATTAGTATGAAATATGTTATGTTAAAAGTTTGTGTAGAGAAACCTATTCAAATGCCATAAAATTAAGATATTGAAACTATAGTAATGTGATTACATCTTCACGTTTCTTAATTTGTTGTTGTTTGTCAATCGCTGCTGTCTATGTGTAGGCTATACTTACTTACTTACTTACTTACTTACTTACTTATGTATAGGCTATAATATGCAGTCATGCCTTCAATACTTTCATGAGTTATATGTCATAGTGTATGCCTGCTATGTGACTTTAATTATGAATATGATTGCTTTAGATTGCCTTTTGCTCAATTACTATGCAGTTGAAATTTTCAAATTAATTTTAGCTTAATACTCTGTGTACAGCTTCAGATACTTTCAAAGATATTTTATTTACAAGCAGAGAATTTATGATGCGGATGTTGATTAATGATGCTGTGATGAGAGTTATCATCCTTGCCTCTAATTCCTCCTGGGAATTGAACTGAGGTGTCAGAAGAAAGGTGATTTGTCTATGTCACCTGTGTTAAATTTAGTCCTTTTATCTCTCCTTATGGAATTCTCCATCTCAATTTGATCCTTCTTCATTAGTGTAGAGTTTCCACACTGTTTGACCTTTGTAAGGAAATAGCTCTCAGTCTGGAAAAGGATTCTGAACCAACTTACTAGAATACATACTGCCATGCTTGTTGGCATGTAATTTAGGTAAAGCATACCTGTAAGCGGTTGGGACATGGGAATGTGAATGAAAGCAGGTCTGTAAGTGCTTGGGATATAGGGCCATGCTTGCATGTAATTTATGTGAAGCATACCTGTAAGTAGTTGGGATATAGGGACATGGGAATGTGAATGAAAGCATACCTGTAAGTGGTTGGGATATAGGGCCATGCTTGCATGTAATTTAGGTGAAGCATACCTGTAAGCGGTTGGGATATAGGGACATGCTTACATGTAATTTATTTGAAGCATACCTGTAAGCGGTTGGGATATAGGGCCATGCTTGACAGTTTCAGTAGAATAAGAAGAGTACATCAGTTGACATATATAGCAATTGTACTCAATTGAGGAAGGAAAAAGTTCAGCTAGTGAGGGTAAATGTAAGTTATTGATAGGATAAATGAAACCCGTTTTTTTTTTAAAGTTTCTTTTCAAGTATTTGCACCTTGAAAAATACCTTGTAAGGCCAAATGGACATATTACGGTCATTTGCCAACATGTAGGCTATAGGTTTCCTTTGAGGAATGACAATAGTAACATCAATGGAAATAATTCCTACTGTTATGACTGTAGTCCATTTTAATCATATGACCAAGCCAAGAATATCAAATCGATTAAATTAAAAGCAAGCATCGCACATGGTGCATAACTGATGTCAGCAGCCTGCCATTACACCCACTCAGTCGTGAAATTCCCCTGATTCTACTTCAGACACAGATTTTGAAAATTTGTAGAGCTGATGGATGATTTCCTCTGTGCTGAAATCGCTCTCATCTGAAAAGCAATTAGTTTCGACCATGTGTGCGTCTTCAGTCCTCAGTTCAGATCTGATAGTAGGTAGTTGGATGTATATACACAAACTGAATGAGTCAACACCTATATTTAGGTGTATCTTGTATTTCCTGTGTGGAGACCATAACAGCTGACGGTCATTACTAGGAATTGTGATTGTACTCCTTTTTAAAAATACCCATCTGCTACCTGGAAATGTCCTAATATCCATATCATCCACAGTGAATTGACCGTTTTGTTTCTAACCACTATTTGACAATTTATTGTTATTCTTACATTCTCATTGATAAATGCTTGTGGTTTGGACCGTCTCTATGTTTCAGTTATCATAGCTAATATAAGCATGGGCAAAAATCTATCTACACAAACATACATTTATCATCATTTTGCCACATTTTGATCTTAAAGGCATTGAAGACTCGCCCCAAACCGCGTGCCGCCCTGTGAAAAAGTTAACTTTCCGTTGCTTGCAAGTGAAGGTTTTCTCTTATCGCTACAAAATACAGACAGTAATGAAACGTGATACCTTGTTATCTTTAGCTGGACCTGAGATGTCCATCGCTGTATCGTTTGTACACTGTGCTGTGGGTATTGATCGCAGCTGTATGTACTGACTGTACACTAGTGTCTAATTACCTACGGTAGCCAGCTGTGTGTGTATTTTCTGGGCTCGACGGTGGTGTCTAACACTTCTGTTACACCTCATTCGAAACTAGGTCAGATTATCGGCATGAGACGTTTCTTTTTGCGCGAGTCTTCACACCCTTTAAAGCAAAAAAAAACCACTTTTAACATGTGATGATCAAAGACAGATCTATAAAATTTATTTTGAATTTATTCCATTCAATCAAAATACACAGCCTTACAAAGGGTGATATAATATCATTACTTTCTGTTTCTGTTGGGTCTTTATGTGCAGCCTTGAAGAGTAAGACTGGTCTTATGCAAATATCCCAAAGGCACGTATTTTTGGCAGTGATACTTGTTTTCCACCCAACAAATGATTTTAGATGAAACGAAGCAAAAAGGAAAAGCAATTGTTTTTTTATGTGAAGGGATAACTTACTTAATGCTCAGGAAGGTTGTTTGATTTTCAAATGATTAGACCGCTGCAGACACTCCATGCCAAGAGGAACCCAAAGCAGAAGAAGGGTACCTAGTCTCAGTCTGCTCAGGAAAATCACGGATCATCAACATATTTTGCTGATAAAAAAAAAAAAAAATGCACTTGCAAACACTCCTGGTCATAATATTGCTACAGTGGGGTGTTCCTGTCAAGGGAAGGGGTGGGGAAAGGGTTGGGATTGGGGGAGAGATTGTAAATAGGTGCCAATAGCTTGTATTCAATACATGGTGTGCAATTTATGTCCTAGTCACACTTTCTTATCAGACCTTACTTGGTTGTTGAAGTAAATGAGTGAGAGGGAATTGTAAAGTCTGGTGTTCTCAGTATGAATGTACATCTGCATGTACAACTACTTACATTATGGCTTGAAAGTCATCTGTGCATTATAAAGAGACGCAGGCAAATAAAGACAAGCTGAATGGTTACATGCTCCCAGGCATTATTTCCTGCAACTTTTCTAATAATAGATTATGGACTTGCCAATTGTCTTCTTTGTCTTTTGGGGGGAAGATACAAGAAAACATTGAATAAAGTTTAATCATGAAATTTGCAGTTGATTATTTTCAAACACCACAAAATGATGTTGTCACTGATTTTTTTGATATACCTTTAATTCAATAAGCTGATAATAGTTTCCTTAGATGTTCAAATGCTCAGTAAATCAGATTCAGAGCTGTGTAATTGTGTAATTTGACAGTACATATTATTTGCAGCTTGTAAACAGTAGTGAGGACTAACTACAGCTGCAGCTCTCAGGTCTTTAGTAGTATGTGCATGTATACACTTGTTCCAGACTACCAGCAGTAGTAATGTAATAGTGTTTGTTACATTTGTATTGAAAAAGACAAATGTTTTAGACAGACAATGTTAATATTTCCTGATCATCTTGTGTCTTAGCTGACCATGTCTTTCTCTTGATCAAATATTTAGTCATTACATGTTATAATATCTTAGAATGTGTTAACTAATACAATATACCTTGTGTTGCAAAGCAACTACCATATTTACACTATGCCTGTTATACTTTCATAGCAGATTTACCTAAACCTTTCAACTGGGGCCAAAGTTAATTTACAATTAACTAGTCATACCAGCTAATTACAGATTGAGAAGAAACACATTGTATAATGTTTGTTTGGAATATATCCATTGTTACTTCAGAAAGTCAAGTAACAGTGGGATATGTTAAAAGCAACACACAACCACCCACTATGAGAATGTGTACATGGTGACTCAGCAGGCACAGTCAAGAGGGCTTAGTGTTGTTTACTGTGCTTTAGTACAGCATTTGTACGGAGAAAGCGGTACTGCTTGATTGAGTTGTCCCTTCCCAATGTCATCTATATGGAATTACATGCGTATTGCATAATCAATGGCTGCTTACTGTGCATTGTGGTGAGGCAATAGGAGCCAATTTTCAAAGCGAGCGTATTCAGTCAATCAGGGAAGCGGTTAACTTAAAAATCGAATATTAGAGAGTTTTTAGGTTACTGAATAATATAAATTGTCTTCGATCCCTGCCTTCGTTATTCCTTTAATGTTAACATAGGAATCCACCATTACGCTAGCTAGCTAGAATTTTTTAAATCCTGAGTTGTGACGGTGTTTTCTTTAAATACTTTTATTTTCTTGTTTGCTCCCCCTCATGTTTACAATCATTTTACTCTTTGTAGATGTTATGGTAAGATGGCACTGGGATGCCCCCTTGTGATCAGGTTTGACTGCTTGCTTGCTTCATGTTTATACCCAGATATTACTGCTCAAGAGTAAACTTGAGCACTTCCAAGGACAACTTTGTTGTTATGGCTGTAGGATTTCTATCCTGTCCTCAAAATAATAGCATTTTGTCCTGCCTCATGCTAGATCAGGGATTAAACAGGGGAACTTTGCAGGTACTAAAATAGGCAACAAGAGTTATGATGACCTAGAGTAGATCTTCTCCTCAAGGATGATATTAATCAGTCAGCTACAGTAATGCTTAAAGAGTATGCACTGGTGTTCAGGTTCTGCCTGTTCTCTTAAATCAAATGCAGCATTAGTTGATCATTAGCCAATTACTCGGAATAAGTCTCTTTAAGTTTCTACCTGCTTTGAACAATTTCCTGTAATTCCGGTAATGAAAAGAGAAAGTGAAATTTTATGAAACGTTCATCTCAGGGGGCATCAAACACAGACTTGTGGACCAGCTTGAACAGTGATTATAACAGGCTGCAATACATATAGCTTCAAAGGCTCAACGAGTGTAGTCTCTCTCCATCTGTCACCCTCCCTAATCAATGCTGCAATTGATAGTACTACTAGTATAGACATATTAAGCTGAAACACTAAACGGAAATTTATTAGTCACAGTGTAGACAAATAGAGGTCAAAGGTCATTTGGAATCAGCAGAGGGTAAAACATGCATATATCAAATGTGATACATCTCCAGAACATGAAA
Source organism: Apostichopus californicus (assembly GCA_020650975.1). NCBI lineage: Eukaryota > Metazoa > Echinodermata > Holothuroidea > Aspidochirotida > Stichopodidae > Apostichopus > Apostichopus californicus. Next base: position 26,419 of record JAIPMN010000763.1, on the reverse strand, counting down.
GGAACTCATATGCATGGTGTGAGAGCCCCGTGTGTTATATAGTTTGAACACAATTTGATGTAGGTCAGAGTTCAGTTAAGGTCACCATGTGTCAAAACTTGAACACTCTGTAAATACGGTATTTCCAGATAGAAAACTGCAGTACTGTAGCTGGTATGTATGGCTATAGCTTCTCCATATGACTACAAGAACCCTATTGTTTTTGGTGGAGGGTACAGGTCATATGGGTTCAACTTCAGGGGTTATACTCTGGAAATTTACACATGATATCATAAGATAGGCAGTTTCATCAGATGTCATATTGGCATATGACATTTCTATAATGAGTACATTTCTTTGTGAAGGTCATTTGGGGTCAGCAATGAGAGAAAGTGTAAAACCCTTAAAAGCACTATAGCTGGATAATTTTGTTTTCAAGAGAGACTTCTAACTTGCTTCAAGTCATCGAAACCTCATTCTAGTTTTCTTTAAGTGTCCATCCATTCATTTTGTCACTCTCATCCAGGGTTGGTGTAGACTAAGGACGTGTCATTCAAACTGTTCAAGAATTTATGAAATGCATGACATGAGTGTGATTATCTGTAAATTTTATCTCCACCAATACAAACTATTCTGAGCATCTGTATACATTCACTTTGAAATTTAAAAGAAGTAGTTGGCAATTGTCTGCAATGGTGAAAAGCTATGGCAGTGAGAAGCAATTTTGAAAACTTGGTCATAGGAAAGATGCTTTCAGAGTGGGATGAATCTTTTTGCCGAAATTCTTGGGAATGTGTCTCCATGAAACAGTGAAGGACAGACCAATTACTTTGGTTCAGTTTGTTATTGTTGGTATTACATGGCAAGGATTTAGAAACATTGGCATACACTGTGTTCACCCAAGCTTGTGATCATTTTTCATTGGGAATTACACAATGTAGCTGCCAATGACTACTGTATCACCTGAAATGCATGAAAATTGGGGTATATAGCTGGTACCACTGTCCGACAAGGGGCAAACCCTGCACACTAATGTATGAAATTCGCCAAGTCGTTGTGACTTATGATATGAAAGGAAAGTTTTTCTTTGTTTTAACAAGTTTAAGTCCTCCTCAGGCTCAAGTGGTCAAACAAATGAAGGTTGTTTCTTAAACAAGCATTGGTACAAATTTTTAGTTGGACCAAGCTCAATCTGGTTTCTTCACAGTATCTTCATCAGTAGCAACATTAGTTTTAGAAGGCTACAGTTATTAAGAGTTGGGAGGTTTTGTTCTTAATGCCTCTCAGTTCTTAATATAGAACCCAAGCAAGTTATCATATTTCATTAAAAATAGACAATGATGCTTTTCCAAAATCCTGTGATTTGATTGGCTAATAGTCCCTATCCCTTGTCTAGAAACATTCTTGCATCTGTAGTGCCAGCTCAATGAACACTAAGTATGTTGTTTAACAACAATTACTCTCAACATTACTTTCCCCTGTGTAGAGATAGTGAAGTTTGCTGTATATAGGCTATCATGTGTGGGCACTCAAGTTTCATAAAGTTAGGCCTTGTTGTCACAGACAGTAGTATCTTTTGACAACAATCACTCAGTGGTACCAAGATGCACTTGAATTGTTTCTGAAACTATCACTATCTATGAAGGGAACTGGAATATTGAAATATTGCAATGACTCTTCAGTCGATTTTTTATTAAATAAATCTTTAAACTCTTATTTTTGAAGTCCAATAATCCATTGGAGTACTGCTTGCTATCTTCCATGCTTATTTCTTTTGATTTGTGTTTCTATAATTCTTGTGCAAAGAATTAACAACTGAAACAATATATCATTAATTGCTAATTCTTAGCTCAAATACTGCACCACAGTTCAGATTAAGTAATAGTCCTGATCAAGTAAGCTAATACATGTTGTTTATAATGATTTCATTTTATCTACAATTGTAATGACCATAAGAAAGAAATGTTCCAATCATGTGTGGGTGTTGATCATGTGATGCTGTAGGTCCATATATTGTTTCCACTTACATTATGTGGATACACCATTTACCATTGTGAGTCAATACTTCAAATACTTCAAATTAAATTTAAATACAGCATGATACATGTCAACAACTACTTGTTTCTTGTGTACTTGCTTCCTGCATTTACGATACTTATAGAAGACACAGTAACAATTTTACTGTTGTATTTGTAATCCATCTGTAGTTATCATACAAATTATGTTATAGCTTTCTGAAATAATTATCTAGTTACGTATGTACTGGTTCAGTCGTCTCCTTTTACTCTGACGATGTAAACCTATCACAGGAATCTGCAACGCTAATAACCAAAGGTGATGTCTTCAGAGTGCTGATTGGCCTGTTTGTCTAGCTAGATGAATCTCATTGGACGTTACTTTCACTGTGTCCTCACAGTGTTGCCGTTTTCAAAAGCAAATTGTTTCGAAGCAAGTCTGGTATCGTATGTGAGTCAGTAATTGCTCAATAGGATGGATTTGGCTCAGAACCATGTTTGATTTGAAGTGATCCACAAGCGTTGTGTCTTGGCTTGACTTATATTCACTTTTAGAGCGTTCCTTTAACAAATTTCAACAAATAAAATAGGAAAAGGGAAACATTAATTTTACTGGTATTGTGGACTTTTCTTTGGATTTTTTTTGGGATATAATTGTATATTTTAATGGCTATTCCGTAAGTATTATTTTCAAAACTCTCTTTTAAATGTATTCATGAATGTATGTTATAGTTCTTACCAGTTGACAGGTTGATGTATTTCTAATCAGTAAAGAGGGTAATATGATGTGGAAAGAGATGACATGTTTTGTGCAACTTATCACATCTAGTTTATCAAATGTAGAAGAGTATTAGTTTTGTGCCAATGCATACATCCTTTTTTCTATACAATGTGGAGGTTTGCTCTATGTTATTAGGGATTGCTACACATAGTGCTATGGTAGTGTCAATATCATGGTATGCAAAGTTTGTCTTCTCAAGTTTACACTTTCTGTTTCAGTTAATGATACCAACATTGCTGAAGTTTGTTTGGCAGAGCAATATCTGTCTGTCTGTATGTCTGTCTGTCTTTGTCTGTCTATCATCCATAGAAGATGAATAAAGGGTATAGTGTTTGAATGTATTGCATGGATACATGTTTCAGATCTGTTTAGATTATAGGTCAGAATGACAATTAACAACAACTGCAGACTGGGTCTTTGAAATCTGACACTGCCATTTTTTTTACAATTTTTTTTTTAACTTACCTCAGTGTTCAAATCTATATATATATATGACATCTTCGTTATGAAAATAGTCCTTATAAAATACTACTTGCAAAATATTTCTTAGTATTCATATGACAATCTCATAGTTCCTGTTGTTTATCTACTATGGATGAACTTTTACCCTATGTTGTATTTTCACATACATAGATATGTCATATCAGATATTGCAGAACCATTTTCTAGGATTTAAGTTCATTGTTTTATTTCATGTGGTATTATCAGTGCTGTTTAACAAAAAGAATCACACTTAAACACTTAAACACAGTTATATATGTTGTAGACTGTCAGTCCAATTTGACTATTAAAGTCAGTTCCTCAGATGCAAAGCTCAATGGGAAAAGACAAGACTTTTATGGCCTCAAATGACATGTTATCAATACATGTCATCACAGGGTCCTATGTTCTTTATGTGAAAAGAACATGTTTTCATTGCATTATTTGAATTAAAGCAATATAATTCACATTAACGTATGCCTCCACTTGGAGCCAAGATCAAGCTAGCCTTAAAAGAGCAGATTCCATTAAATGGGGGGGGGGGTGGGGGTTATAGATAAATACAATATCTTGGAAATCACAAGACCTATTGCTGTCATATTAAAAGTAAATTTCTGCCTAAATTCATCACTTAGACTCATGAATAATGAAGTAAACTCCAGGCTGGAAATATTTAAATCACACTTGAATTCTTCATATGTGATCAAATCATGTAATGAGATATAATCAATCCATTATGTTTGAAAATTAAATCAAACTGATCCTTGAGGTTCTGATTACACCTTGAATTAAGAGGTCTTGTCAATTCCATATGTTTGGTTTATAAACCCTTGTTGTGTAAACATAGTGTGATTCATGAAGGTATAACGGATCCAGGTTGATGAATATATTATACACATGATCAAACAGTTAACATTGTGTGACTTCTCTGGAATCATGAGGCTGAATCAGACCCTGATCTTTGCTGTGTGATGCTGTTTCTAATTCATGAGACATAACAAAGGATCTTGAATCATGGTGTATTAGCAAAGCGTGATCCTTTGTGTGGGATCATAAACCAATTCCTTGATTCGTGAATTGTAGTCAAACCCTGATCGACTTGATGTGTGTGTGTCATTAGATCATACACTTCCCTAATTCTTGGTGTGTCAACTAACTGTGAATCCTTGCACATTAAATGCTGATCCTTAGTAGTTAGTTTCTGATTTAAGTAAGTGATCTAACAATGATTCATGTTGTTTGATAATACTTTGATTCACTAGGGATTATGAATCCCTGATCATTATTGTATGAGCTGAATGTGATTCATGTTGTAAAATGAAACCCTGATTGTTGATATGTGATTATACTTTGGTCACAAGGGATTATGAATCCCTGATCTGTAGTGTATATGAGTTGGCCTTGATTCACAGTGTTTAATGAAACCCTGATCCTCAATGTGTGATTATACTTTGATTCACTAGGGATTATGAATCCCTGATTCTTGGTGTGTAATCAAACTCAAAATCAAATGTTTGCTTTAGTACATAAGACTTCCAAAGATGCATCTCTCTTTGTCTTGATAGTCTATCAGTCGATCTATTTCTAGATTGTTACACTTTGCTGCCTCATAAATATCATTAATCTTTCTCAGTTTAACTTGACTTTCCTCCATGAGTGAGATATCAACAAGACTGTGATGAAGCATATAGAGAATGAGTGGCTAATGTACACTGTACTCGCAGTGAGACCTCCCTCCTTTCATCATTTCAGTTGTGACTTTGATGACGTACTTAATTCACAATCACATGCCTGTGCCATGCTGTAAATAAATACTATGGAATGCGTACAATTTGAATATGTTATGGTTGGTGTTCCTACGATGCTGTCAACTTTGATATATCTGTGTACAATGGCTGTGTGAAGCTGGGTATTATGTAGTCTCAGGAGCACATAATGTGACAGTAAATTAGGTTGCACCTGCTGAAAGTTCCCCTTTTATATTTAAATTTGCCAAATAGATCAGGTTCTAAGGTAATATTGTTAAAAGTAGCTTTGGTGAAAGAGTACAAACCTAGGTAGACTGTTTACATAGTTGATGTTAGTTGACAGCAAAGTTCTCATCAGTAAATCATTTGTAGCTGTGTGTTTTGTAAGCCAGAGGTTACAAATATTTCAATCATGTTTATGAATCCAGTTTACTAATATTAGATATCAATACCAATGGCTGTTATGATAGTGATCATGTCTTCTTAAAGAAGCATGTACACTTTAATTTTATTGAAGTTGGTTTACCATTGAGAAACCTAAAGTAATATTGATCCCCTTTAAAATGTCCATACTGCATGCTTTTCACATTAACCTCTCCGTGAAGAAGGAAGTCCAAACAGTACACATGAACTCAATACTCTACTCACATATTGAACGGTGATAAATGCATGATCGATTAATATTAAGTTAGTTTAGCCTTTCATGGCATCCATTAGGGAGATTCATTTTTCCCTTTATGATGAATTAAAGTAAGAAGTGCTCTGCTATGACGTAGGCTGCAACTCAAGGAATAAATTATGAAGAATCCATTATGTAATGTGTTTGAACAAACTAGGGCCATTATTAAAGTGATATCTATAACAAGAACAGTTCCTAATGCACATGCAAACTACGCAGTGCTGGAGATAGAAATTATTTTATAATGTATGTTCACTCATTTGATCAAAGTAGTATAACCATTTGCCAAGAAAGAAAGATATAATGATTAAAACGTAAGAACCATGGCATACGCACTAGCTCATTTGAAACTTATAGCCCCAGGTGCACAGGCATTTTAAAGCATGTGTCCTTGGCCATGGGTTTAACTTTTAGCTGTTACAAGTTTTTCTCCTTTCAGACTATCAAGGTACAAGGTATGCTTTTGGCTTGCATTAGTTAAACAATTCTCATCAAATACTGCCTGAAGGGAAAGTGTGTTCTAAATGTCCATTCCTCTGTAATTCTGGTTTTGTTTCCATGTGTTTTTGAATAGGTATCCATATTTGGTTTTAATGTGCTTTCCATTCCACTGTTGATCCTTATTGCACTTATGATTCTTACATACATTTTCAGATGCTTCTTACTTACCTTTGGTCTTTAGAAATCCTAATGCTCAGGAAGTACAAGGACTTGTGAGCAGTATCTAGGAGACACAGAGACAAAATAATTAATAATGGACAACTTATTGTAGGGGACTAGAGTCAGATAAATATATTCGATAGTTTAGCCATTCAGTGAATAATAGTAGTTAACTTCATTAGGGCTAAACTTACTATGAAAGGTCTTTAATAACAGATCACAATTAGGAATAATTGCCTTATTGTTGTGGCACCTCCAATGTAAAACAGTATTCCGTGTAAATGATATTGCTGAGTATGTTTTTTGGTCCTGTTTCCCACCTGGTGGTGATTTTTGGTTCTGGCTGGGGGTTCTATTTCCACACAGTATAATATTAAGTATATATGTTCCCATCGGCGAAAGAAATGATTTAATAGTTTCGCGACGGTTCTTTAATGTAGAATGGCAAAATAAGTTAATACTTTGGCGACAGTTTCTTTATTAAAATAACCTAAAATTTATATATTTTGTTATTGAAAAATATTTTTCGGTCACAGCATTTATATATTTTTCTAATAGGATATATAAATTTGCTGAATTGTTTCCAACTAAACTTAGGTAGGGGTATGTAACTACAAAGACAGGTTATAGGCAAATAAAAAACTTTATAAATGAGGAGGGTGGCTGTGGGATCTTAGAATGTGACTCTAAGATGTATGGGGTGTGGGGGTGCTCCCTAGGAAAGAAAGTCAAATTTAGAGGTCAAATGGTATATTCTGAGGCATATATAGAGTATGAATGTGGCCTAAATGCAAGGTTATGCTAATAATTACTAAATTTTGAGATAAATATCTAACTGAATGTTCCCTCCCTATACTGACAGAGCTATGGCCCACTGCCCTGCCCCCCCCCCACCCTTTGCCCATGCTACTGTCAATGTCAAAGGCTAGAAATGATATAAAGACCAACAACTTGGTTGGTATGTGGATCCACCAAATAGACGACAATGTTAGAGATTAATTACCTCCCACAGATGGTTAATATGATCAGTAGAGAGATGTATGAGTTTGGAATTTTCTTGGGTGAATCAATTATGGTTATCCTGCTAAGAACTAAAGCCTGTCTACTACGGTCCAAATACTAACCTTGTCTTCAGCCTTGTTGACAATGCTCTTACATGTAGAATTCATATGTTGTATAAATCAATCTTGTTTCCATTGATTCCTTCAACAATCCCTCACTAGGATTCCCATCAGGCACTCATCTCTCCACATCTTATTACTCGTTGCTACTCATTGCTGTCAGCACTAGCGACAATTGTCACCTACAAAGTTCTGTGACAGGTGTAGACTCATGGGAATCCTTTATTTTTAGGTTAGATAGTACCATTTCACAACCTCTCATGTTGTCTTGTATTGTACCTGCAGCATTTATGATCTAAGAAAGAAAGTAAGAGAATTCTGTTTTGCATTGGAAAGTAATAATAATCTGTAAGCACTACTTGGCAATATTCCCTTGTGGAGCTTCTTGAAACATGGGTGGCTGGTTTTAATTTTATTATTAGGACTTGAAAATTGATGATGCCAAATGAAATGCTTTGGATATTTACCAGCAGAATACATTTCCTAACTCAGTAGATGTTGTAAGGTGATTTACATTTTGATGATCTGGAGATGTAGAGGAACCCAAACAAGAAGAGTGAGGTACCTAGTTACCAACAAATATCATAGTGAGAAATTAAATGCCTGTTTCTTTGTAGAAATTGTCATTGAAATCCAAATTGACTTTTTTCATTTAAAAATAGTATAATTTAGTTATCTGTTACTACAAGCCATCATCCCCTACTTCCAACCTCATTCCTCCTAACTTGGTCTATAACACATCTGACAACCAAATAAATAATTCACGGGTATTGGCACATTCATTGCATACTGTACTATTACAATTAAGTTTGTACTTTCCTACACAGTAGAATCACATTTAGATGTGGTCTCAAACACTTCCTCCTCTGCCTAAAAGGGTTTTATGAGCTACTCCTATGACGTCATTAGCACAGTCTCATATAGAAGACTAAACACATTTCTAGATAAAAGCATTAAGATCCTTTCAAGTACATTAGCTCTGAAGGACAACGATGCCTTAATTGGCAGAGGTTAAAGCAATACTACAAGGGTGGCTCTCATAAAGTTCTTCTCTCAACCAAGGGATTCTTCTTGATTAGAGCCAATAAATTACAGTTAGTCATATACACTAGCTGAAACTAGCAATTAAAGATTCGCCTTAACACATTTAATTTGGAGATTATTAACAGTAACAAACCAATAAACTTCTCAGTGTTGTAGTGATTTGCTGGCATGCCTTTATTCCCTCTCTAATATTAGACTGCTTTACATTTGTTTGTCAGGTTATATATGGATACTGATCTTTGTGAATAACTCAAAACTTAATTATGGAAACTCTTAGTGCATAATCAGTATGTAAGCAGAAAAGGTGGTGCACCAAAGATCTGTGTGTATTTATAGTTGAACAGTACAGACAGGGGGACTAAATATTAAATACTGCCCTCACATTTCATACCTTGTCTGTTTTAAACTTGTTTAAATGAATGCTGCCATCACATAGCTAGCTATATTCCTCTTGCAACTATGTATCTTTTTTTTTTTTGCAATACAGTTACTATCTGCTGCCCTCTGTTTGGTTGCACACAGCCGGACAGATCTATAGTTCATGTACCTTTTGATTATGAGTCATATATATTATAAGGCATATTTTGAGTAGATTTGTATGCTGTTTGAGAAAAAGGAAGTGTGCTAGTGCATTGATCACAGTTTTAGTCAAGTGCATAGTATTTTGTGAGAGGAGACCAATTTTTAAAGCCTGAATCTTACTAGGACAAAGAGGGATGGGGGTGGGGGATTGGGGGGTGAGGAGAGCAGAGCACCAGCTTTAGGTATTCATTCTTTCTTCATTAAATGCTAGGAGGACATCAGATGATGAGTCAGTACTTTGGAGATTGGGTTAGTAATAATAGGATGTCACAGATAAAAGATTTCTTCTCCATCTCTAGTTTTATTCATAATGGACAATCACAAGTTGATTTGAAATGTTGCTGAACAAAACACACCCAATTCGATAGAGCATTTCATCAATTGTAAAAGCAATTTTTTTCAAAGCAGATTTCTTTATAAATTGTTCTAACAAATTCTTGATCTTGGTGAGTGCAAAGAATATAGACATTGTAATACATAAGTGAGGTCTTGACACATGTCCTTGTTCTATTGTCTTATGACAATGTAAATAGCAAGGGACCACTGTCTGTCACATTGTTCCTATGTACATACTTGCAATGCATGTACACAAACAGGAAAGGCTAATGCTAAGTTCAAGGCTTTCATCCAAAGTCTTAAGAAAATTGAAAATAATTTTGATTTATAGTAAGACTTTCTAATATTTCAGTAGCTCATTATGTTCTGTTCAGTGGTGTGATTTTTTATGACTTCTTCCTTTGCCTGCAAAACCTTTTAAAATTAAAGTAAAGTACGCTAGGCACTTCTTGCATCTTTGACTTCTGCCTGAGATACTTCGATGAGATTTTCTCATGTAAAATCAAAAGTACAATATTCCAGAAATAAAAGAGAGTTGTGCTATGCAATCCGATAATTCTTGTGAGAAAACAGCTCAGTAGATCTCCCTGGAAAACAATTCAGCTCTGTAAGCATTTGAAGCTTGTGAGAGCATATTTCTTAATTATTTCTCATTTCTTAATTAATTTCTTAATTATGGTGGTGAAACAGTAGTTCGTAGATCCAGCATTGGAAATTGTGCTTTCTCAGATAATTAATTTATATGTGTTGCTATATTATTTGTTTATGTTTTTTTTATTTTTTTTATGTTTTATTAATTTATATGTGTTTGCTTTGATAGTACCTACACTTCTGTTTGTGAGATGTTTGCTCTTCTGATCAACACACAATCACATGGATTTGTTTCATGAAAATACTTCACTCACGGCACAAATATTGTAACCACATTCAGTGATAGCTTCTCCTTCCCTTACAAACCAAGCATATCCAGGGTCTCTTCTAGGCACTCTCTACAGCAGCTTCTATGCCAAATTTATAGGCTATATTGAAACAGTAATAACACTGAACTACCTTGGGCCATCTAAAAAAAATCTTTTTCAGTTTGTAATCAATATGGTATGAATATTTAGAGCGCAGACATTTCAAGGCAAACAAAAAACCAAATAGCATGCTTGACTGTCACTTCTGTCTCAGAAGTGTCCAGGGTCGGTTTGCTATTATATCATCTTGCACCTCTATTCCCAGGAGGTGATGAAAGGAAAGAATGCCTGACTTTAATATTCAACTCAGGAGGTGTTTGCCACATTGTGCAGTGCAAAATTGTCAGAAAAATGTCATACGGCTACCTGTGGGATGAACCAGTTAAGTACTTTGAAAATATATCAATTCACAGTCATCGATAACTGCCTGTAAGTTGAAACAAAGAGATGGACACTAGGAGGGAGGTGCTTGTTCACAGCATCGAGGACTGTCGCCTACGACCTATCAAGTTTATTCTGTCTTAAGCTCATTTTCAGTTAGCGGTTTGAGAAGAAATGAATTGATGGCAATTAGCAATAATCCAAGCCTTGTGCCACCAGCTACTTCTGATTTAAGGATTAACCTGACAGATCGCCTGACAGCAAGCTCTAAACGTAAAAAGGGAAAAGTAGAAAAAACACCTCTGATTAATATTTCTTACAAATCAGGATAGCTTACTTGCTAAAGTACATTGAAAGTTTTAATATAGTTGGAACTGCACATAAGCTGACCTTGTTTAGCCCTTTGATGCTAAAAGTTTCTGCAGGAAGCATCTGTGGCCAAAATGTTTGCAAACAGGTTTGACCTGCACATTGCTCAAACCACCATTTGCAACTGAAATATATCATTTTTCAATTGAACTAAGCACATTTTGATATGGAAGACAGTCAAAACATGCTCTTAAATATGTTTCAACTACAGACCTGTGTTAAACACACACACGCACGCAAACCCTGAACACATACAGTAATTGTGTGTGTTCAGTTTAAGTTGCACTGATCTTTTTCTTTTCAAATCTCTGATTTAATCAAATTAAAAAATTAAATTAAATTAAAAATGGAACAAACCTATAGAGCAACAATAGAACTATTTATTTGAAATGAGTAGGTTGATCAAGAACATCAGCAGTATGTTTAGGGCTTTGACTATGTAACAACTAACACAAAAATACTGTACATGCCCCCAATGTGCATTGAAGATGTAACAAATGGTGCATACTTTGAGAAAGTATGTTACTTGTCAATACAAAATATCAAACATTAGCATAAGCCAGGCTTAACTTACTTGATATATACCCATGGCAGACCTATTCTTGTGAGAGTCTGATGGTTAGTGGAATGATTTTGGTACTGAAATCTATCGCAAGTACATGCTTGCTAAAGGTAACAAGCAATACATATCCAGTGCTTTGTAATATTGAACTTGAAACAAGGATTGTTGGAGTACTACTACAAGTAGATAGCAGGTACTGTTTGTTCCTTTCAGTGAAAGTTGTGTTGACAGTTAGAAGGTCAAAATCAACTTTTCTGTTCTTGAAATAATTACTGTGTATTCACTATTCCGTATATAACATAATTTACCATTTAACATATACTCATGTATTCGTGACAAACATCACTTGTGAAATTAACAAAAGTAAATCAAATAAATCCCACTTCTTTTTGTTTTAAGTAAATATTTATAAAACAGCTGAAAATTTGTTTTCAAGATTGTTGCACAAATTGTTGAACACCATGTAAATAGATTAAACAAGAGATGTAAACAGTTTTTAAGAAGCTTCTTTTTTTTCAAGACATTGTAGCCATTGCAGCTTAGCTGCAATTTTCTGTTAAAATAATCAACAATAGTCCCTGGAAGTGTGACATGTGAGCCTTTGCAATTCTGTGATATTTTATAACAAAATCGAAGATTGAAAGTGGAGTATATGTAGTAGATCAAACTGTGTGGTTATTTCAGGTACGGAGAGGGAAGTCAACCAAAGGTACACTGTAGAATGTGACCTTACTCTAACTTATGAAATCATAAAATATTCTCCATGTTTTTTCATTTCAGGTTCTCATAAATCCAAGCACCGCAGCCAACCCTCTTGCCATTCTATCAGTGACTTGTCTACATTAACAGCACACTCACCCATCACAAGTCTGCACTTCTCCTCGTCCCACCCTCCACCAAATACAGAGAGACCTAAGGAGGCCTTTCAGGAGGTGACTGCTGACTTTGACATGAAGCTCTCTGCACATGAGAGATGGGTCAGGGCCTTGAAAAAAGTACTCAAAAAGAACTCTGCAATTCTTCAGCCAGTGTCAGAAGGTAGGAAGAGCCCATTTTATCTAACGAGGCTTTTTATTATCTCATATTATGGAAATTGTGGACTGAAACTTAAATAAAGAATGATAGAGAGGCTTACATGTTGGATGTCACTGCAGAAAATTTCACTTTCTGCAGGATGGACATGAAAGCATACTGACTTCAAAGAGTAAAATTTGCTATCATAGTTTCCCTTCAATACTTCCTCTTGCTTTATTGTTGGTGGTGTAGTAGCAGTGTACAATATGAGGACACCAGTAGTGGGATGCAAGATAGTGTGATGTACAATATAAGGACACTAGTAGTGGGATGCAAGATAGTATGATGTACAATATGAGGACACCAGTAGTGGGATGCAAGATAGTATGATGTACAATATGAGGACACCAGTAGTGGGATGCAAGATAGTATGATGTACAATATGAGGACACCAGTAGTGGTATGCAATATAGTATGATGTACAATATGAGGACACCAGTAGTGGTATGCAATATAGTATGATGTGCAATACGAGGACACCAGTAGTGGTATGCAATATAGTATGATGTGCAATATGAGGACACCTGTAGTGGAATGCAATATAGTATGATGTGCAATACGAGGACACCAGTAGTGGTATGCAATATAGTATGATGTGCAATACGAGGACACCAGTAGTGGTATGCAATATAGTATGATGTACAATAGGAGGACACCAGTAGTGGTATGCAATATAGTATGATGTGCAATACGAGGACACCAGTAGTGGTATGCAATATAGTATGATGTGCAATACGAGGACACCAGTAGTGGTATGCAATATAGTATGATGTGCAATACGAGGACACCTGTAGTGGAATGCAATATAGTATGATGTACAATACGAGGACACCAGTAGTGGTATGCAATATAGTATGATGTACAATACGAGGACACCAGTAGTGGTATGCAATATAGTATGATGTACAATACGAGGACACCAGTAGTGGAATGCAATATAGTATGATGTACAATATGAGGACACCTGTAGTGGAATGCAATATAGTATGATGTACAATATGAGGACACCAGTAGTGGTATGCAATATAGTATGATGTGCAATATGAGGACACCAGTAGTGGTATGCAATATAGTATGATGTGCAATATGAGGACACCAGTAGTGGTATGCAATATAGTATGATGTACAATATGAGGACACCAGTAGTGGGATGCAAGATAGTATGATGTACAATATGAGGACACCAGTAGTGGGATGCAAGATAGTATGATGTACAATATGAGGACACCAGTAGTGGTATGCAATATAGTATGATGTACAATATGAGGACACCAGTAGTGGTATGCAATATAGTATGATGTACAATATGAGGACACCTGTAGTGGTATGCAATATAGTATGATGTACAATATGAGGACACCAGTAGTGGAATGCAATATAGTATGATGTGCAATATGAGGACACCAGTAGTGGTATGCAATATAGTATGATGTACAATATGAGGACACCAGTAGTGGTATGCAATATAGTATGATGTGCAATATGAGGACACCAGTAGTGGTATGCAAGATAGTATGATGTACAATATGAGGACACCAGTAGTGGTATGCAAGATAGTATGATGTACAATATGAGGACACCAGTAGTGGGATGCAAGATAGTATGATGTACAATATGAGGACACCAGTAGTGGTATGCAAGATAGTATGATGTACAATATGAGGAAACCAGTAGTGGTATGCAAGATAGTATGATGTACAATATGAGGACACCAGTAGTGGTATGCAATATAGTATGATGTACAATATGAGGACACCTGTAGTGGTATGCAAGATAGTATGATGTACAATATGAGGACACCAGTAGTGGTATGCAAGATAGTATGATGTGCAATATGAGGACACCAGTAGTGGTATGCAATATAGTATGATGTACAATATGAGGACACCAGTAGTGGTATGCAATATAGTATGATGTACAATATGAGGACACCAGTAGTGGTATGCAATATAGTATGATGTGCAATATGAGGACACCAGTAGTGGAATGCAATATAGTATGATGTGCAATATGAGGACACCAGTAGTGGTATGCAATATAGTATGATGTGCAATATGAGGACACCAGTAGTGGTATGCAATATAGTATGATGTACAATATGAGGACACCAGTAGTGGGATGCAAGATAGTATGATGTACAATATGAGGAAACCAGTAGTGGTATGCAAGATAGTATGATGTACAATATGAGGACACAAGTAGTGGGATGTAAGTAGTATAACACAGGGTTTACAGGGTTCAACAACAATATCATCTTATCTGTGAAACAACTATACTGAAAGGTTCCTCCACACGTGGTCAACGTGTCAAACAGCATGAAAAATAATCTTGAGATAAGTACGTTTACTAGTGTTACATTGGACTATTATTAGATTGTCAATTTTACCAGAGAGAAAACTTCAGTTAATGAACTAAAACATGAAATAATT
Organism: Apostichopus californicus; assembly: GCA_020650975.1. Taxonomy (NCBI): domain Eukaryota; kingdom Metazoa; phylum Echinodermata; class Holothuroidea; order Aspidochirotida; family Stichopodidae; genus Apostichopus; species Apostichopus californicus. Next base: position 11,220 of record JAIPMN010000763.1, on the reverse strand, counting down.
GCAACCGTTTAATTGCAACCGCAATAATTGCAGTCCTTTTTTCAGCTAAGTGATGACGTATGTGGGTTGGCAGCAGTACCGTGCTATCATCAAATTTTTTTCAGCTCATTAGAGAGTATGATTGATGATTGGACGGAGAGAAATGATGGGTACGTGCTTCTTCCTGACAATTATTATGTTTCAGTGCACATCAGTTACAGATAATGCACTCTATCCTCTCATGTGTTTACAAGTGGTAGAACCAACAAAGGTGTACATCTATTTGGAAGATTGTGACTGTAAACTGGACAGCTTTTGATGTGTTGACTGTAGTCTACATATAGCCCAATGACAAGAACACCAATAAGATGTGAGGCCATATGGCTGTGAAGGAATCTATGGTAGAAGTGTCAACAACCCAAACATATCTTATTCCTCAGGCAAGGACGAACAGAAAGTACTTGATGGTAGCACGATAGAAGTACACTGGACACTACTAAAAGATGCTAATGGACTCTCTTATTAACATGCCAGTAGGCAAGCAGATAAACCTCAGTAATAACAAATATTAGTAGACAAGAGTATAATTTGTAAAAGTAACATTAAACATCCTCCTGTTGAGAAGATTTAGCATCCTAGCAAGTTCAGCCGTACACTTTATGAAATGTCTGTTTTGACATCGTTTTTCACTGTCAATCTGAAGGAGTTAATGTGTCTTGATTATTTGTTCATTCATACTTAGTAAAGATTCCTAAATCCTATTGGTCCATTCAGGTCAGCTGACCGTGGTTAATCCTGTGAGTAACGCACGTTAAAATTACAGGCGGATGAATACAATTGTTACCATGTTACCATGTTTTGTCGTCTGCTTTGATGAGCTATCGAAATACATCAAAAACACAACATGGCTAATATAACGTTTGATTTGAACTTCGATTTGCGCACTTTAGATGAGGTAGACACTCAGGAAAACAATGGAAGATTCGCAATATTGCCAAACATTAGTTAAAATGTTATTATGGTTCATCTTTTATGAATGACAGCCTTTCAAAGACGTTTCCTTTATAATTATTCACTATCGTTCAGTATTACTTTATAATTGCACATGTACATTGTTATGCTGGTTGTTAATGGTTAATTCGACTTACGGGGCATCACTTTAATAAATCTTTGGTTATATGTAACCAAAAAAGTTTTGTTTTATGATTTTTCCCCCACACAAATGGTAGTGTATGAATGAACGGGGTTAATCAACGGTCTAGCGTGCGTTAATCACATGATTAATGCACGATCGGGGGATAATGCAAGCGATGCACGAGGGCGGAGCGTAACGGAGCCCGAGTGCATCTAGCGATAGCATTAACACCCGGAGTGCATTAATCATGTAACGCACGCTAGACCGTTGATTAACCCCTTATTTAAATATTTTTAAATGATTTTGTGGTTGTAAATTTTACCAATATTGTTTCAGATAACATTTTCCAGCCTTTTGCAAAATCCACTTTCAAAACATGAAATGTTACAATTTTAAGGTTTTTATGATTAACCTATTAAACTTTCAGCAATCAGCAATTTACAACAACTTACAGCAATGAAACACAATAGAAAGTGAATTACATAACCCATGAAAGACTGATAAGATTTAGCTTTCTTAAATTACCTTTTGGTTCATTGCACAGAGATGAACAAAATGGAGATGTCCTCATAGTTATTCTTTTCAAGTCTTATCAAATTCATTCCTGTCAGCTTTATTGATGTTACTTTGAAGGTTATAATATAGAAAAGGCCTATGACTAGAGTAGAATAGTTGGAAAACATCTTGTGCCAACAAATGGTGCAAGGCAAACAAATATCTTGAATGAAATGACATGTTGAAATTTGTGGGATATCTGACCCCAGTGACTAAATGGTAGGTGAGATGCATATCTATTTCAGGAAATTTTTCACTGTCAAAACCGCTAAAATGCCTTAATATGACCTGGTGGTTGTTTTTTTTGTGAGATGGGACATGTTAGATCAAACCAAAGTTGAAACCAATTTTGTTAATCTGTCCTGTAGATAGATTTGAAGGATTAATTTTAATACCATTATGCCTAACATTTTGTCAATTAATTCATGCTGCTCTGCAGAATGTTTTTTCTCAATTGATCATCTTCAGTAACACCTTTTGCGCTCTGAAGTAGGTTAATGTAATTCGTTTACAGGTTCTAGTGGATATGTCCAAGATTAGGTACCTGTTTGTGGTCTGCACCTGGGGATCCAGATTTCATGGCTCTGTATTTCCGTCCCTGGAATGGATTTATAGACTTCTTTTAATGGCAAATGGGCTTAAGTGATTTGTTCTGGAATCAACTAGTTTGCTAAAAACCAATATTAGAACTTTAAAGATTGCAGAGCAGACAATCTTTCTGATCTGAGATATTCAACAAACATACTGGTGAGAAAATGCATGAGTTTATTATCTCATCGCTCCCATAGGGAGGATGAGATACTGTAGTTCCGTTGCCAGTTGGGCAAATATACAGCGATGTCAGTTGCCATCGTAACAGTTGCCATGGTAATGGTAAATTTCCTTAGTAGCTACTCTCGGGGGTCACCCATGGTGGGGTACCCCAGGGTGATAGAGGGAGGTGCCAAAATATGTCCATGTGCTTGTGAGCGTGTGTGTGTATCTGTGTGTGTGTGTGTGTGTGTGTCCAATTTGTGTAAAGAACTGCTCCTAAATAGCGGGGCAGATTGTCTCCAAATTTGTTGGAAAGGTACCCCATGGTAAACCCTTATGTCTCTCAAACCCCAGAACAAAAGTCAAAGGTCAAATTTAGTTGTTTTTTATTTGAGCTGTAACTCTTAGGGAAATGTTGAACTGACATGGAATCTTCACAGGTATAACTGAAATGTCACATACTATCAAAATATGTGGTTGCCATGGGAACTGAGGTCAAAAGTCACATGGTTCAAGCTCAAATGTTTTTTATCGGCTCAGTTTGTGTCAAAAACTCATCCTAAACGGCTGTGCCAATTTTCTGCAAACTTGGTTGGAACATTCACAGGTGTAATGGAAATGTCCAGCAGTACTTTCCTCCTCCGACTGGATTGCCATATTGTATTACTAATAAGAAATTTTGTTCATGTGAAATCAGTGTTGCTGTCGATGAGATATGCAACTCTGTGGATTGCCCTTTTGTTTGATATTTAGTTTGAAGTGATGGTCTCTTTTATAGTATGTTTTAAGTTCAACTGTATTAATATCACCTAAATCAATAATATTGCAAGAAAAATATGTAAAGAGATAACAGAATCTGAGATTAAGAAATATATAGATATTATAATTAGAAGTTTCATAGCTTATTCTAATGTTTAGGTATAAAATATAGTGTTCAAACGATTAACCTAATCGGAATCGGAATCGGCCCGATTATTGCATAATCGGAACATAATCGGAATCGGTAAAAATTACGTGGAATACCAGTTATGTCATACCGATTATCCAAAAACATATGGAAGGTGAAAATATCATGATTCAAAAACATGTGGAAGTTGAAAATATCAACTGATGTATTAGGTTTGTTCTTTAACTACGAAATATTAAATAAAGACACCCTCTAAACGTCTTTCACAATGTAATTTCATCAAATTAGGCTGCCAGGGTCGCCGATTTTGCTTCCCTCGTGGTTAGTGACTTCATATTTCTCGGCACAGTAAGCATGGCAGCAATACCAATTCCGCGAATTAACGAATGTGCTGGACAGGGTCGGAAATAAGCGGGGACGACGGGCGATTCGTCCTCGCAAGTGCTAAAAAAGCCCTCCTGAAGCACAATTACGAGTGCGAAAAAGAAAAAAAAATATAAGAAAAAAGCCCTCGTTATATCAGGTGTCTGTGTAAAATTAATTGTGACATGCGTTTGCTTTAGCTAGGAATTGCAGTTGCAGCGCGAATCGCGCAAACAGTTCTCACATCCCGCATCAAATTTGAAGCAGTGCGGGAGGGTCGCGCAAAATCACCGGGAAGTTCCCGTGGCATTACGGCCTCCGTCCGAGAAGCATTTTCAGTACCAGCGAAAATAACCTAAAATCCCCACAAATCTCCGACCACATGGTAGCCTTACTTCACACTAAGTCAACTGCATGGAAATCTTACCTTGCCACCTGTTTATTCGCTCTAGTTGTGTCGCAAATAAAAATAAAAATATCCATGGAAAGTGCAATCTTCGACCACATGTTAGCCTAACAACCACACTAAGTCAATGGGAAATGTAGCCTAACCATCGGTTTGCAAAAAAAAAAAAAAATTGCGTAGCTTAGTTTACAACTTTAAATTTGCTGGAAATCGGCATTTGTTTGGAAGGTACTGTATGTGCTATGTCTTATAGAGGATAGAGGGAATGTTATATTTTATATTGGAGTAGTTTCTAGTTGTTATTATTTCTTTACATCAATCTGGTATTACACTTTAGAGTAATTTTAAACAAGTTACGATGGTACAATTTGCTTTTCAGTTTGATTGACCTAAGCTTACATTTACTAATTGAACCTGAATGGAGTAAAAAAGGTAACGAATAGGTATGTTTAACTTCAAGTTCGTAACATTTCTATTTGTTCATAAACGGTATAATACTGAAAATAAGTACAAAATAATGTCGGAATGAAGCGGTATGTAATTAAAATTTACACTTTGGTAAAGATTGAAGATAGATGGTTTGTCTGAGATACTTTTTGAGATGGATATTTTGAGTAACTATTCTTAGCCCATTTCAAGCCATTAACAGGTGACATTCACATCGAGGTGGTTAGGCCATTCGCTTAGCAAAGTGCTGACTAGGTAGGATGTCATATTTCCGTATTTTGGAAATTAAAAAAAAAAAAAACTTTTTTTTTTCTTTCCGAGAAACTCCAGAGGTTATTTGGTACATACAAAAGGATACCTTAGAGCCATGTATTACAACTAAGCAAAAGGAAACAGGGCAAATTCACAACAATAATTGTTTCTGTCAAACTTTATTGCCGATTTCGTATAAACGGGATATTTCTCATTTTCAAATAATCGGAATCGGAATCGGAATCGGTACGATTATGAAAAAAATAATCGGTAATCGGTATTTTCTGTTATGCATAATCGTTTGAACACTAATAAAATATGAAGTTTATTCAGGCATGAATACATTGCTCTATAATCTGTGATGTCGTACATGGAATACACTAAGAACTACTAAACTTACAATGATTATATAAACTATGTAAAGGTATGAGTCATATAATATAGGTAAGGTATGATCATGGAGCTATAAACCTGGGATTTATAGCTCCATGGTATGATCAAGTGACTTCATGGGAATGAAACAATGACTTCAGTTTGGAGTGGTCCAAATAGAAAATACAACATTGTGAAAAACAATGTACTCATCCAAATAAAATTTATAAATTTTCAATATTTATATACAGCGAAGGAACAAGTTAACAATGTGGAAATTTAAGCAAAGTCTCCTTTTTACCTGCTCTGTAGGATATAATATTTTAAATTCTAAACGTCATTATTACTTTTAGGTTAAGGAGGCAATAGAACATACCACACATAGTTTAATGATAACAGACTAGTTGTATAGGCCTACATTCACTGCAGTAATGCTAGTGTTAGGATAGTGATCCATGTACCACCTCAATAGTGGTAGGATAGTGACTCCTTTTTGAACTGCACTACTGTGTAAATATCACTGCTATTATTCCAACCTCTTAGGCTCACATGAAAGGAACGAAACCCACAAATAACCTTAACCTTGTGACTTCCTTTCTTGGTAGTTGCATCATATTTACAGTTGACTTATTGGTGAACAATTAAATCAGTTGATAGAACAGACTTGAGCAGCAATGTATATGAACAGAGCTAAACTTAGGCAAGTTAACCAAGAGTATAAACCAAGATCTTGGGACTGATTAACCAGATTTCTTAATCAAGATAACCATTAAACAAGGAGAAGAAAGTTGAAAGTTAAGTCACTCATGAAATCATGATGATGAAACATGCCCACATGGTTTCTTGTTCCTTCCTGCTTGTAAGACATAAGTGGTTCTCTCTTTATCTGTCGCGTAATTCAAAGCACCTTGCTTCTATTTTCATTGTGTAGGATGTGTTCTCCTGACGTACAGAGATTCAGTTTTAAAGGTGTTTCTGAAGGTCGGGTATTTTTAGCCTGCTTTAGCTTTACTAGTTTCTTAACAATGGAGGTGGTCAGCAGAGTTACTATTAAAGTAAGGAAACATAGTTCTGCTACCACAAGGACTAACTTGAATCAGCTCTTCCGTTTGGGTGTCAATATTATCTACCAATGTCAACATCATCTACCAATCAATATTTCAGCCATTTAAGTGTTCAAAACAGTACAAATGTTTCAGACAGTTACCAGTGGTGTTTCAGACAGTTACCAGTGGTATAGTGTCAAACACTAATGATATCATTTACCAATCAATAATACAGCTATGTCACAAGTACCAGAGTCAAACACTGAAGACATCTTGTACCAATCAATTTTTCACACATAAACAGTTAACATAGTCAAATGCTCAGTACATCATCTACTAATTAGTGTTTCAGAAACTAAACTGATTACATAGTCAAATGCTGAAAAAAATTATCTTCTGCCAATCAATGTTAGAGACAGTTAACAGTGTCAAATACTAAAGGCATCAGCAAACTATCAATGTTTCATCCATTTAACAGTATTGACATAAGGTATAACACTTAAGACCTAGTTAGTGCCCTTTTAAAAGGAAACTAGTAATCACCAACTGAGTGAATATATTTGATATGAGATCTATTGATAGTTATGAGCAGCTTACTAGTGAGACACTCATCTCACAAGAAGTGAGATTATGCTGGTGAGGTAAAGACGTGTCTAGGTTCACTTGGCTATTTTGGATGTGATCTGATCTGACTTGAGTGATTCTAGAATCCCCTTTAAGCTCTAATGTACGTCACCATGTACAAGACTCTGCTAAAAGAAATTGGTAGCTGGTTGTATTTAATCTCTCCTAAAGCCACTATTTAAATCATAGATTTTCTTCTTTACTTTACCTGCTCTTCAAGGCATTAAAAGTACATTTTGGATTCAGTGTAACTTTGTATCACTTTGATTAAGTAATATATGGTATCATAAGATAGTACAACTAGAAAGCAAGATGTATGTTGCGGTAACTGTTAAGTTTGGTATCATTAGTATAGTACAATTACAATGCAATATATTTGTTGCACATAGTAGTTAAGTTTGGATTCATTATATAGAACAATTACAAAGCAATATACAGTATATGTTGCAGTAGTAGTTAAGTTTGGTATTATTAGATAATACAACTACAAAGCAATATATATGTTGCTGTAGTAGTTAGGTCTGGTATCATTATATAGTACAATAACAAGGCAATATATGTGTTGCTGTATTAGTTAAGTTTGATATTATTAGATAGTACAATTACAATGCAATATATGTGTTGCTATAGTAGTTAAGTCTGGTATCATTAGATAGTACAATTACAAAGCAATATATTTGTTGATGTATTAGTTACATTTGGTATCAGATTAGATAGTACAGTTACAAAGCAATATATATGTTGCTGTACTAGTTAAGTTTGGTATTATTAGATAGTACAGTTACAAAGCAATATATATGTTGCTGTATTAGTTAAGTTTGGTATCATTAGATAGTACAACTACAAAGCAATATCTATGCAGCTTTGAACTGCTCAATGAAAACCACAGGACATTAATAGATATTTGGCACTAGATTGTAAGTTCTCTCCTACATACCTAGTGCCACATTTCCACTGCTTTTCAAGGATTTCATCTAAAACAAGCTGAAAAGGGGAAAATGTTAAACCTGATGAATTCTTCCACTTAATCTTCATGAGTTAGCTATTTTCTTGTTCCTTTTTTGGTTTCCCAAAAGGAAAACTGATGGAGCCACTCTTACTGACCTTGCACAATTGGGAGGGGGACCGCGAATAACAAAGTCAGCAATGACTGTAACGTTGATTGCAGTCGGTAATTACTATCATGCTTAGATTTGACCAACATGGCAACATGCAGACTGCTGTAGTCAGAGCTGCAGACTCCATTGTTTGGCCAGGCTATGTATATTACATGCCAACCTTTTGCATTACAAGTAGAACCACTCTGACAAATCTCACGCTGGACAGGTAGGACCCTGCAATGTCATCTGCAAATTAATCAGGTCAAATATCCAAAGTCTTATGTATTCTAAGTTCTTCAATGCCGCCCTCATTTCCTTTCGGGATATATTTCATATTGTAGTTTTGATTAACCAACTGTATGCTATTCCATTGCAAGCTGTACTGCTGCAACAAGGACTATATTTAGGTTAATAGACCTAATGCTACCAGATGTATCTCAATTTAACTGCTGATTGGTAAACATTAAATACATTGAGGCTGTGGGACATTTGATAAAGCCAGAGTTTGATGGTTTTTAGAAACTTCCATCTCACTAGCAGAGAAACTACACAAAAGTATTCTATATAAAATTCTTACCAAACATACATGAAAGTAGGCATGCCTTTTATATTGTATGTACTTGACTTCCATCTTATATTACTAGTTGAACAGCTAGTTAGTAAAAGACTGGGCAGCAGCAAAGTTTGAATTTTTCCACAAAAGGAGCACTTTTAAATAACAAAGGACACTTTAATTACAAAGAATATTAGCAAAAACACAAAAGGGCACTCACAAAAGGAAAGTGGCACTTTGTGAAAGACTTGGAAGTCACTTTCCATATATGAGGAGTACTGTAGGTAGGTAGATATTATTTGGTCAGTATGAATAGCTATTCACTGTAAAGTACCAGTGTAGATAACTGTTTGGTCTAAGCTCTAAATAATAAACCATCAACAAATAGTAAGTGAATTGTGGCAGAAGAATAACCAAGTTAAACTTACAGGGGAAACTTAAGCATTGAAGCACTTGTGATATTCCTGCAAATCTAATAAAGCAAATTGTGGTTTCACACCCAACAAAAATTAAAAGGAAATAAAATCACCTACTTGATATGCTTGCTGTCATGACTAAAAAGAAGGTTGGCATAACCATTATAACATAACCTCACCACTGCAATAAAAAGTTTAATTTACTTCACTTGTCTCTGAAACAGCCAATCAGACTTGTGCTGATCATCTGACAGTTGTGACGTAGAAAGATAATTGAGTGCTTGTTTCAAATCCTGAGTGCCTGCTCGGCGAGCAACTTGGCAGGCCGCATATTACTCTATGACTTAATGGGAGCTAGATGGTAGATTTGAAGCACTTGTTGCGTAAATCTGAATTTATATTTAGAATGCTGTTTTAGCTATCACAGATGCAGTAGTGATTACTGAAGTTAACATACTCTTTTACACCTTCACGGAGTAATGCAAACTTTTCACAATTTTACGTTTAGAAAAATTTGCTTCAGTATATATATTCTTCTGAGGTGAATCAGGCGAAGCTGCATTCTGCTTCTAAGACCTTACTGTCAGATTGGATTTCAAGTGGTGTGTGGATAGGCTGTTACCATAAAGTGCAAATGTTTGTTCTCGTCCTCCAACAAATTGAAGTGCGGAACTTTCTGTGGAGAGCTGTCAAGTGACAGGGCCATTTTCATGCATTTTGGGGATTGAGAAGAAAAAGACGTATATTATTTCCATCTAACCTTGAAGACAGAAAAGAGATCACTTTTTGTTTGAGCTTGAATCTAATACTATCTCAATGAAGGAGTGTACCAATATCATTAGTTTACCCATTCATTCTCACTATGCAAGTATGAGTGTCAGCCGAAAGAAAAAGCAGAAACACATTCCACCAGCGATAACGATCGTGTCCAGTAAGTTTTGCATTTCATTTTCGGCAAAGATTTATTAAATGAATTTGGAGTTTAGGTTATTCTGTGGAAGTGATGTATGAAAGTATTTCCTCTGTTTATGTTTAAGTTCCATTTCCTTTTCTTTACAAACTTAATTAAATTGCAAATATTCTTCATATTTTGATGGGTACTAGGTGGTTGAATATCATTGTAGTTGTGGCTTTGTTTGTAATGATTTCACTTTTCTTTTTTTGAAGAAGAATGAATAGGCTGTTTTAACAGTATGATGAATAGTTAACAGATGCTTAATCATTGCAATTGTTTGGTTGCAATAGTTTATTGAGCTAAAGTACAGTAGTAACTGAAGAGATATATGAAATTTATGCAACTCTTTGCACTTTTATATGTTTCTTAGGAAGTACTCATTATATAATATAATACTGTGCATGGTAGCATCAAAAATATCAATGAATTACTAACCATTCAAAAGAAAAATTTGAATGGATAAAGTGCTTAATTTAAAGTTAGCAAATCCTTTAAAGCATTTATTCTGTTTCTTTTAATGAGGTATACATTCCATAGTTGTTGTTTCTTGTCATGAGGTATACACATTCCATGCAGGTTGTTAGGTTTCTTGCGATGAGGAATACACATTCCATGCAGGTTGTTAGGTTTCTTGCGATGAGGAATACACATTCCGTGCAGGTTGTTAGGTTTCTTGCGATGAGGAATACACATTCCGTGCAGGTTGTTAGGTTTCTTGTCATGAGGTATACACATTCCATGCAGGTTGTTAGGTTTCTTGCGATGAGGAATACACATTCCGTGCAGGTTGTTAGGTTTCTTGCGATGAGGAATACACATTCCGTGCAGGTTGTTAGGTTTCTTGTCATGAGGTAAACACATTCCGTGCAGGTTGTTAAGTTTCTTGTCATGAGGTATACACATTCCGTGCAGGTTGTTAAGTTTCTTGTCATGAGGTAAACACATTCCGTGCAGGTTGTTAGGTTTCTTGTCGTGAGGTATACACATTCCGTGCAGGTTGTTAGGTTTCTTGTCGTGAGGTATACACATTCCGTGCAGGTTGTTAGGTTTCTTGTCGTGAGGTATACACATTCCGTGCATGTTGTTAGGTTTCTTGTCATGAGGTACACACATTCCATGCAGGTTGTTATGTTTCCAATAACCTGATACATATAGGTAAGTTTTGTGCTTTTAATCAGCAGAGTTACATGTTGCTGCATGAATAAGAGCAAACCTAGCTGACAAATAGGCTGTATTATTCATCCAGAAATGATGATGCTAAACTTAACATAGCATTGTATAATGCCCAAGGGGTTAGTTTCTGATATGGATTTTGCAATGAGTAACTTAGCATTGGTTCTACAGCATTACCTCACAT
>JAIPMN010000762.1:15223-37658 GCA_020650975.1 Apostichopus californicus | reverse complement strand
TGGTAGTGTATGAATGAACGGGGTTAATCAACGGTCTAGCGTGCGTTACTCACATGATTAATGCACTCCGGGTGTTAATGCTATCGCTGGATGCACGAGGGCGGAGCCCGAGTGCATCGCTTGCATTATCCCCCGATCGTGCATTAATCCTGTGAGTAACGCACGCTAGACCGTTGATTAACCCCTTATTAGTCTATGGTTCTCTATTCCTTGTGGTGATGGAGTTTGTCTGATGAAGTTCTTCACATTATATTGTTTAATTAAGAGTTTGTACTGTTATTTTTTGCAGCAAATCATATACTGGAATTATTCTATAAATCATAATTACATGCTTTGTTGTAAAACAGTACAGAGAAATTTGACAAAAGTGGAAGTACGTGGTTACAAAGCAAATTGTTACATATATTTAAAGCCTGGGATAAAGTACATACAATAAATTTCATTGACTGCTATGCAGACATTCATAGCTCCTTCATATTTCGATGACAAAACAATAATCAAAATTAAACAGATCAGGGATTTGTCATAACAACTCCCTGAACAGATGTAGTTTTTGTTCTTCATCATAACGGACAACCCACCGAGTTAAACTTTCTCGCATAGCGTAATGTATACTGTAGGGCTACCATACTGTATGAAACGTAAGAAGCGTATTAATCTAATGTTAAGAGCAAGGTGATGAAATGAAAAAGGGGCTGTCACATGGCAGTCTGGAATATATTTGCTACTCCATATATGTGTGTGTCAGAAATGTCTGCCTCGGGCTATTCTTTGAAGCCAAAGGTTCCCCTCAAACCATTCGTTGATCTTGTTCTGTCTCTAGTCATCACAGAGGCCACTTAAAGCTCTTCCACTAATCACCTCTAGGACATGTTATACAACTCTGATTGTTCTCCCAAATGGTCCCGTGTAAATCAGCCCCTGATTATTGAAGCCTTGGCTTAGGATGGTGTCTAGACCATCATCGACGGAAGTCTATATAGTCTGACTTTGTGGTAGAGTGAAGCGGCCAGATTGCAGTATGCTAGGAATGCAAGCTATACACAATGGTACTTTCTAGCTGTACAATGTAACTATACAGTACAAAAGGGGCACATGTATACCCTGCTTTGGTTTAAAAGGGAATCCCATGCCAATAATATCACGGGAATGCTCTGAACATATCCATCAGTTGAATTAAGCAGGAATTTCTCTTTCAAAAATCGTTTTTTTCACACATTTTTGAATGTTTTCAACTCCCTGATGAGTGTTTTAAGCATCCAACCTCCAAATTTTTGCTCTGATCCATCAGTTTTGTTCGACACTGTGTGGGTACCTCTTTAGATACTGTACGATATGTGTGAATTAAGATTGACATCCTATGGTAATTATATTAGTCTTGTGCATATCCTATGATGTTCGATCCATTGAAATTTAATCTGGAAGTTTTGCCACTCAGTGGGAAAACATACCAACCATGGTGGGTCATGTGACGTGCTCCTACAGTAGGCGTACGAACATATTACTCATCAAGAATGCCAGTGCTATATAACAGGCCTTTAAGTTGAGAGTAATTGCTTAGGTTTGGATGACAATGATGGTGAGATTGACTTTCACTGTGTCAGAAAAAAAATTGTCTACTCTCCAATTCTCCATCATGAATGCACCTGGTGGAGTGTTCAATATTGCTGCACTTTTCAGGTCTTCCTTCTACCCTACCTCCCCCATTAAATTCTGATAAGAATCTACAGAAGATGAATCCTTACTGTTTGATAAAGGCTCCATGCACCATAATTCACGTCCATGGCAGGCCTGGATACCACCTTGTACTCTTGAGCTGTTCGTATACAGTATGTTTCCTCTTCGATACGAGGACACCAATTAAAGTCATTATTTTGCCTTAAGTACTGTACCCATCCAATTATTGAGAGTGATATGCACGTGCTACCGGGTATTATAAAACATGTGTGCACCTGCATTGTACAATAGTTGATAGCTGCTGATTCGGTGTAATAAATAGACAGGCCCAGGAGTATTTATGTCACTCTCCTTGTGCCTCACTGTCAACTTGTTTCAAATTAATAGCTCATGAATGACAACATGTCTGGAGTAATGACTGTGACTATTAAACATTCTTAAAACACTGAAGGGTCGTAAAACTTTTACACAGCTAAACCACTCCAATTTTATGGCTTCCAATTTGACAACTTACAATTTTATCCCTTCCTCCCCCCTCCCCTCCCCTTCACAGCCTTAGACTATGTAGTGCACATCTTCATAAAATCATGTGTTTGGACTGGCTATAGGGATGGTGAGTTTTGGTCAGTGATATGTATGCAATTTTCGAATGGTACACATGACTGAGAATTTAATATTGAAAAAGAAAAAAATTACATAACTGTCAGCACTTTTTGACAGAGGTGACTTGCAATTGTGGCAGACTTTTTTTTTTCGTTCAATGTCAGTCATGTGGTGTTAATGAGGAAATATAAAATACCAGTACATATGTGAAAGTAATTAAAAGTAAATTTAAAGTGAAAGTGATTAATTGGAAGGGATTTTTGCAATTTTGATCTCCTACTTTCTATAATTTAGTAAGCATTAGTTTAGCATAGGTTTCAAGCTGCTGATTATCTTTCATAATTTGTAAAATTACTGTTTACATGTACCGTGCATCAGGCTGTGATGTAATTTTCAAAACCGGGGGGGCAACACATTTGTGCCATCAGTATTTAAACTGTAGAAATTTGGAGCACAAATGATTAAAAGGAACAGGTAAACGGTTAAAGGGCATATAATGGTACAAATTGAAATTTGCAAACCACACTGAGGGAATTTCCTATTTAATTTTTACTTTGTTTGCCAAAGAACATTAAAAGAACAACCTTACATATATAGATATTTCAGCTGTCTGAACTGTTCTTGTTAAATATTTCAGGGACCTACTATTCTAATTCCTTATAGGATCCTGGCTAGGCTCCTAGACTAGAGCTACTGTAATAATAGTTTTTTTTTCTATTTTTTATAGAAAATCTATGACTTAAACTTTTGTTTGAGTGGATAACAAGGGCACTGATGGCCCAAGCAAAATGTTCAAAATGCTTTGAAGAAATCAAAATAAACAACTAATGCCCGGGCTTCACTTTAAATATAGACTAGGCTGAGGTCCATTTATAGAATTTGCATCTGAAGTGTTAACCCTTGGCTAAGTGTTGAAACAGACCTATGAAAACTAAGAGACCTTCTAGGGGTTTAAACATAGATCATCTACACCTTTAGTGTGCCAGGAAACTACCACTCGAGATATTTTGTGCTCCTGTATTAAATTTGCGTATACCTACTGAGTTGATGTATTGCTGGAAGTATGAACCCCCTGCTTTAATGTTCTGCTGTACCAATGTTCTTGTCATGTAAGTTTAACATATATGTTATTGCAGTAACAACTCTAGAAGGCCTCTTAGACAGTTTTACACTGTTTACAGATCTGTTAGTTGTTACTGCGTCTTCATGTTGCACATATATGCATCTGGGTAGAGTTACATGCGGTGAATCCATACCTTTCAGAGATACAGACTTGACTGTACATGTTTGTTATGTATGCTAAAGACTTCCACAGTAGGTGAATTATATACTTTTTTTTATATTTGTGTGAGTATATAGAGAAATGATCATGACTGCAGTAACCAATTAAATTTAAAATTCATTCCTCCTCGTCATCATCATCGTATTATTTGTTTTACAGAAGTTATTCAGTTTCAGGCAGACTGTGCAGTATCCAAGCTGGGATTTAAAGCAGCATTCTCTCCTAAAAGATTTCTTATATGCCATGACTTTGTGACAAATATTGAAAACTATTAATATCTTTAATAACTGATATAAATCATTCATTCACAAAATAGTATTTGAAAAGTTTTGAAAAGTTTTCATTGCTCTACACATTCAAACCATGGTTTATGTATCCATGGGTTTGTATTCATGTAATTAGATTTCATGTACATAGAGGTCAGTATCTGGGCCACAAATGAATGAAATGATCAATTTACTCTAATCAATGGAATCTGTGAACACAGAGAATAATGCTAGATGGGTTGGTTTACCCTGCACTTGTTGCAGACATATTTTGAACAATGTGTTTTATTTTTGAAAGAATTATTGCAAATTAATGGCAATTGAACCCATATATACAGTATACTACTTTAAATAGGATTTATAATGAGAGATTTGTTTCCCACAGGATCTTGTTATTAGTGTTTCAGGTTACAAGTGGCTGTTTACTTTCAAGATTGTGCTTTTCAATTTGGAAATCAGCTTAACGGGTTCGATGAGATGCTCGAATAAGAAACGCATGGACAGAGTATTTGTTTTGTAATTAAAATTTGTAAAGAGAGTGATGAAATGGATATTGAAACTTTACTACTCTATAGTTGGATGAACCGTAAAATACGAAAGTCATAAGTATTTTCATGAAACAGTCACTTTTAAGAAGGATTCTCATCAAGTAGCCTATGACAGATAGAGAGATACATATTTTCAAAGGCTGCCTCTACTTTATATCTGACGCAATTGACATGGGTACTCCACCTGGTTCCTATATATATATGTGAACTATTCATTTCATTGCTAGTGCTTATAATAAACTATTTTAATACCATCCTGGTGAATGGCTTACTGCTTTGACAGCACTGGCAAGTCTTCTTTCTCACAATATATGTGTCTTTACACGCCATCCATTGTTCATGGGAATGCACCTTTTTTGCCGACATCACATTAAAATTTATACAACGTGAGGCCGTGTGACTGTCTAGTCTTTTGGGGGATGTTGATCGGATCAATAAAACATGTACGGTGTATACTGTATGTTTATACTGCTAATGCAATAGCGTTTGATTTCCGTCAGGTTCACTGGTGAGCAGCGAGTAGTCTCAGCTTTAAGATCATCTGTACATGACCATAACTTACCCAGGTGTGTTATGACTATGACATTTCTATAAATTTAACACTCACAACACTGTAGAGCTGGACTTGGATGCTCAGGCATGAACTGTTGTACTGTATGGTTTGTTGCAACTCAGATTAGGTGGGTTTTTTCCCTCCTGTGGACACATTTTTCACTATTTTAAAATGTATATTCTGTAAATTTACGAAATGAAATTGATGGAAGGGGGGAGGGGATGGGGAAAAGTAGAGTTCTGTAGTTTTATGAATATCCATAAATGCCCACATCCTCAATCCCTTCCCTATCCCTCACACTCCCCCCACAAACCCTCTCCAACCCCCCAACATATGTTACAAAGCAAATAGCATTACACACGTACATATTTCTGAATAAGAAATGTGTGCAGTTATAAAGTTCTTTATATCGTATTCAACAATTTGAGGGTTGGAAGTGCGCAGACAGCTTCTTGTCATTGCTAGTTCAGTTTGTGATAGGTAAATATAGTTCCGTAACAAGTTCCATCACTGGAAGGAAATTGCGCATTTTCTCACTTAATCATTCTTTTGTATGTTCACACTGCCGTCTAAGTTGGGTCTCATTTCCTTTTCAAATATAAGGTTTCACTATATCTGTGTAAATATACAATATAAGTGGATGGTTTTTAGTCGCTCTCGAAAAGTTTGGAATTCATTCACTGAGAAAATTACCAATTAACATTTTTAAGGGAAGCGTTTGCCGCTTAAGGTCCACAAAGAGTTACTTTGACAGTTAATGCCTGGCAGTGAAGGGTTCTCAGGTGATGATGGCCTTGGAGGATATTTGAGTAAATTTATCCTCAATGTGGTACTTGCTTTGAATAAGGATTTGAGAAGACAAGGAAGAAAGCAAGAGCTAAGGTTGTTAGCAACTGTGGAGTGGTTCTCAAACTTGCTAGTTTTTGCTTAAATTAGAATACACTAGAGCTCTGTATTATACAGCCAAATGTTGTAATGGTGTTGCACATGTATGAAGGCAGGGTCGCAGCCTCCAGTGTGTCTCTTCCAACGGTGATACTGAAACCTTTAGTTAATAAAAATAAATATAACACAGAGAATCTAAAATTCTTTGGTTTCATCTCAAATCTTTACAGTCTAATTACATTGAAGTACTTAGATTTATTCCATTTTTTTTGGAGACTGAATTAATTTGACTTCTAATGCATCACTCCAAAATGCCTTCATGTACTGCACTTTCTCTGTTTTCTTCCCTAAATAGAAGACCTCATTCGACAAATCTGAACAACTTATGGTTCAAGAAATTTGTAGAAATTTTCAATATCATTCTATATAATCATTTCAAATTGAAACAGTTGTAAGAGTTGATGAATTATAGTAGTGTGTAGTAAATCCCTATGACATAATGCTGTGACTGAGTGGACAAAGGTGGTGGCATTCAAGCAATGACGGTTAGCAATCGGGAGGTTCCGGGTTAGATACCCGGCTGGGCCACAGTATGGTAGGTTTTTCACCAAGAGCAATCTACAGTTTTCCCATCTGAAATGACTTTCTAAATTGAAGAGATACCAAATTTGAGTGAAAATTTTGAATTGGAAGCCACCCGATGTGAAGGTTGTAATCCATAAGCCTGCACGCAGGCTTCTCACACATTTCTGGTCACCCATGTATCGTAAAAATTTCTGCCTGAGTATGATTGATTATTTGAATGTGAGCTGTTTGTACCAGTATATTTATAATGGCAGGGCTGGTGGCATGAGCAGAAATCTTGCCGATGGCAAGATTACACAATGCTTTAAAACAGTTTCTCAAGGTTTCACTGACATAGCAGTATGCTATTGCACAGAATATTACATACACTCACATATACAGACAGTTTGACTGTTCAGATTTTGAGTTTTGACCTTTTGAAAAGGACATTAAAGCATTCATTTTTTTAAATGATTCATCTATCATAATACCCTCACTTTTAGCAAGAAAGTTGCTGAGCATTACTGTAGACCATATAGCATAATTTCTCTTTGTGTTTGTAACATAACCATAAAAAAAAGGGAAAAAGAGAGAAACGTTTGATTTCAAGTGCTAGTAATTTAAATTTGTAGCTTTAAAGCTTCTTTTTGTGCAGTGATTATTTTTTTTGCCAGTTTGTTGCCAAGTGTTTACGAGACATGCCTTTAAGAAATCTTGAATATATGACTGAAGGAGATCAAACTGATAAAGGAAATATCTTACTCTTCCTAATTTTTTTTTTTATAAAAGCGAACGGTTTTACTATTGCATTACAATGCAATTTATACCAACACTTTGTACGTCATGTGCTACACAATGCCTACACATGTACATGTATACATATAGTACAGCTAAAATGTGTTGCACTGTGACTACTTGACTACTACTATGTGTGCACATAAAAAAATATACATGGCATGTGCAAATCATGAACATAACTGGAAGGCTTTTTGCTTGTTACCCCACTTATCTTATCGAGACTTGAATTAGCAAACAACAGAAGCATTTACGTTACAGAGGAAAGCGTAAAAGACGTCACAAGAATATCAGTAATGCAAAAAGGATGCATGGTATAATTGCTAATGAGCCATTATTTTCCCTTCAAATAGTCTTGGTTATATTATTTGAATTTTTCACATGTTTCATTTCACAGTCGTCAAGGCTTCTAGGTCTTATTATTCTCTGTATATATAAGTTTTTCAAGCCATGCAGAGATTTGGCGATATTACTGTCTCAATGCCATTATCATCACTGTTCTTAAGTATGCATAGAACATACAAGGATATATATACATAGAGATATATGAGATTAGCTGAAAACAAATGTATTCACAAAAGAGGCTAGCTTATATTAAGTGACATATAAAGTCATTCTCTGTTTATGGTTGTGATGGTTTAAATTTAAAGCTTACCTTCTCTATCATGTAGGTTCAAAGTGAATTTAGTTTTACCTAAGCATTATTTAAGCATAAATTTGTTTCGAGGACAAAATTAAAGTGTATAAAGATGGTCAATTGGATGTAAAAGATGCATCGAATTAATGTAGAGCTGTTCTTTGCAATTCTTTCATCTCACGAAATTAGCGAGATTAGGAATGATGAAACATTGGAATGAATAAGGAAGAGGATGTGAGGGGTGATACATAAATGGGTAAATGGGGGGGGGGGGCACGCCATGCTAAAATATTATCAATTTCGGTACAGGCTAAATGTAGATTGTGATTACCCAAACCAGACAAGTTTTGGGGTAAGTTCTCACAATTTGGTTTGTGTGTATCGTAGGTTATTATAAAGGAAAGAATTACTGTAGATAACTTCACACATAATATTCTACTTTGGTCGAGCCGTTGAAAGTTGAAGGCTAAGAAAAAAATTGAGGCAAAGAATATGCTGTATAGTGTAATGTACTCCATAAGAAGACACTTAAGTCGCTCAAGTAAGTAACATGACATTAAAGATGAATTATCTCAAAAAGCACAGCAATGTTGTTGTAAATAAGCAAAGAGTTCAGAAGGAAATTTGATACAAGTACTTCATATGTGGAATGTTGGAGAGTAACAAGATCATACCATCATGTATTTTATTTCAAAAGTATATAATTTAGGAAAGACAAGACCATGGCAGCAATTATGATATTCAGTATCTAAGGTTTACAAAATAATACAGAACAGTTTACCATTTAAATTATTTTCAAATGAAAATTTCCCGTATCTCTGTGGTATGAAATGTGGTCATCCTCATTAGATGATCAAAAATTGTAGACTTGAATATAACTGTAATATTGTGCTTGAATGGCCTTAAAATGTTGAACATTACTCCTTGTTTAAAGATGCATCTAAGTCTCAATTAAATATAACTTTGTTTCCTAACGAAAAAGTTTGTTTCCTAATGAATTATGCAGTGGATGGAAAGTTGCCCCTCCCCCTCAAACACATGGTGGTGGGGGGGGGGGAAGGTACAGGGTTCCATTAGATATTGCACGGTCAGCATTCATGAGAATAAAATGTGCGAATCTCGAATAAGACAACAGGAACAAAAACAAATAAAACAGTGCAACTTATAGTCTAGACTGATATTCATCTTGATGAGACAGTAAGAGTAATAAAATTACAACAAAAGCAAAACAAAGCCAAATAAAGAAGAAGAAAGTAGGAGAAGGAAGAGGAAGAGGAAGATTATAATATGACAATGTTGATAGTATTTGTATCAAGCACAAATAGAAATTGTTTAACTTCTATCATTATCCCATTATGAATAATTCAGTACTGAAAATGTTAATTTTTAAGCTTCCAGATGGCATTATATTACACAAACTAAAACAAGCATGTCCTTGTCCCACATTTTTAACTTGAACATTTTGACTGTAAAGGCCTTCCTTTGCCATCATCTTACTTTTTCTCTCTCTCTCACTCTCTCTGTCTCTCTTCCCCATCTTCCCCATCTTACACCACCAGTACAAGCAATAAATCTGTTCACTGATGTAAACAGGTATTCTTGTAACATTCAGCTGTCATTCCGTAATCCAACCACTGATTGATGTATGCCATTCATATAGTGTCTCGTTGCAAATTTCACCTTTATATGTGTATATCCCCAGTGTGTAAGTATATATGTTACATGAAAAACTGGTCATACAGAAGAGAATAGACACAAAGAAAAAGAAGAATCCCTTCAAGGGAATGAAAGAACTTGGTATACTCTCCTAAATCAAGTGGAAAACACAGAGCAAGA
This sequence comes from Apostichopus californicus, assembly GCA_020650975.1. Taxonomy (NCBI): domain Eukaryota; kingdom Metazoa; phylum Echinodermata; class Holothuroidea; order Aspidochirotida; family Stichopodidae; genus Apostichopus; species Apostichopus californicus. The sequence goes on along the minus strand of JAIPMN010000762.1, from coordinate 28,012 downwards.
ACGCACAAAAAAAAAACACTTCATAATTTCTTTGCAACTTAAGACCCTCAAAAGAACATGATAAAAAGGAGTAGAAAAAAAAGACAGATAAAAAAGACTCCTGATTTCTGCTGGCTATGCATAATTCGATAGCTGTATAATATATTCTTAATGGCAAACTACATGAGATCTTGCCTATGGATGTTAACATGTTATTGAACAACACTTTGGCAATTTTTTCTTCTTCTTCTTCTCAATATTAATCAGTATCTGGGTCAATCTGAAATATTTGGGACTATCGGGCTGCTTTCAGAGCAAAAGTTGCTAGGAATACTTCAATTAAGATTCACAATGGAGAAAGAATTTGAATCAGATGAATGGTTGAAGCAATATGCAATAGACTTGGTTTGGATATTTTCAAACTAATTGGTTCAAGAAAAAGAAAAGGAAAGAAAATAAATGCAGCTTTCATCTGACGTGGCGTAAGATATGTGGTTGCATGCTCTATTATAAAGCAGACTTGATTTTACTGTTGAGGGGCTTTTCCCTTTTTATAATTTTTTTTTTTTAGGATATATATTAATATTATGTCTTGTACAATCCGGATAAAATGTCACTTTTATTACTACACTTTTTTAGTATCAGAATGGACAGCATGCGTGGCATTGTATGCACAGGTTGTATCCTACTGTAGTAATGCGACTACTGCAACAGGGCTGATGGGTTTATTTACTTCATTCTTCTCCAACCTGTCTCCTATACATATATGTACCCAAGCTGATAAACTGGTAACATTCTTGCACTGCATCTGCAATGACCCTCTCCAGGGTCATGGGTAAGGTCTGTAATTTTCAAGTGTGATGATGCATGGTGTATCACTTGCCTCTAAGCATGTTTATACCCTGTGCGTTTTGTGCAAGCTTTAATTCAGAATGGTAGATTCAGAGGGAAGAAAGAAATGGTGTTGGTCCCTGAAGTGGGTCAGGTGGGGTGCATTACTGAAATATTACCAACATCTGTAGGCTACTGTAGGAAGATTGGAGTGCATATATTTATTAATTATTGTTCATAAATATCAAAAGCAGTCAAGTCTTGACATTTTTATAGCAAGATAAAGTCTCTTTGTGCCATGCGTACACATGAAAAGTCGAGCAGTAGTGGTGTTTTGCATCAACCTCTACGGAACAAAAAACGACTCTGTGCTGTGATCCTACATGATACCGAACCAAGTGTTTACGAATGTTTGCAACAGCTGTAATAGGTTGCCTATTAATCACCACTTTCAGTAGGGGAGATATTACAGTTAGCAATGCCAGATTGTTACCTGTACATCACCACACATCACTTCTGTTGTGAACTACAGTACCAATCCTTGTGAAATGTTAATAAATCAAAATGCATCGTCTCTATCGTGTTAATTCAATTCATATTCGACAAACAATGTCAACAGCTTACATTGATCATTTTCTAAATTTCATTTATATTGAGCTGTTTGATATGGAGATGTACTGCCTCTCATCGAAACATTGAAAGGTGAAGGCTAAGAAAAATTGGAAGGCATCGAACATGCTGTACAGTGTAATTTACTCCATAAGAAGATACTAAATTCGCTCAAGCAATGTGATATCTAATATGAATTATCTTAAAGCACAGCAATTTTGCAGTAATATAGCTGGTTGTCGGGGAAAAAGGTTTGGAAGGAAACTTGATACAAGTCCTTCATATTTGGATTGTTAGAGTCTACAAGATCTTGTATTTTTTGAAGGCAATATATTTTACGAAATGTGAGTTGCAATTCTGACAGTTGTATGCACCACCGACAAGAGATGGACTTATATGTGTTAAGAGATTACATGACATTCACATCACATAACAGGTTATAGAATGATATTTTGTGTGTTGTTAAATGTTAATCCTAAGCATCATGGTAACTTAATACACAGAAATACAGTATTATCTGGAATTACAGAGTATTATCTGATGCTTTTTTATAGGTGGAAGTGTGAAATTGTTGACAACATAGGAAAGCCTGCGGTTTTGCAGCAAAAACCTCACGTCGGTCCGACGTTACCAGCTTTAACGAACTAATACTGTGGAAAGATCACATATTATTATAAATAGATCTTTCCCAATTTAAATGTTTACAATTGTTTTATTCTGTATGTAAAATAGAAGTGTGCCATGCACAAAGCAGCGTGTTGATGAGTTGAACAGATTAATTTTGTGGAGTAGTTTTAAAGTCTCTCAATTATGCCACTTAAAAAAAAAGCTAAGACTATCTATAGGGCTTATGCGTAAAAAATTGTGATACAAGTCTTTGAACTTGTATATATAGCAATTTGACCGTCTTTCATAGCATAATTTTTTGATATTAGGAAGATGATAATTATCTAATGCCATTATCTCATTCCTACTTCATCAATAAAGTTTCTTCAAAATGAATAACAATACATATCACTGTGGTTTGTTCATGTTGCTACAGTATATACACTAACAAGCAATTTAACAACATTTGGCCAAAATTTAGCCAAAATCCAAATGGTACGTGTAATTTATGATCACACATTATTTGTGATCTTTGATTAAAAAAGCAAGGATAGTACATCTTAATTGACTTCAGTCCTCTCTGCATACCTGTCTCCTCCTATACAGTCACTCTATCTTCTATTCAGTCACTCTGATCTGCCATTCCTACAAACTGCAGTTAAATTGCAGCCTTAATATGTAACACAATACTTGGTGTGTTTAGTATAACCATTGCTGTAGCTTAGCTGCCAAATTGATTCAAATTGCTAATTCAATCCTTTATTGTTACCAAAATAGACAAAGACCAGAACAAGAATGAACAGAAAACAATGAAATGAAAACAATGAAATACCACTCCCCAACCTTCCCCTTTTCCTCTTCCAATTCTGGAGCAAGAACAGTTCCACCATCGATGAAAGACATGCTAGATCAAAAAATGATAAAAGCTGTTGCAGAAATATTTAGCTTATATGCGACAGAATAGCCATGCAGTCGCGATACAAAAATACAGAACTTGTGTAAAATTTGACTCGTTAAACATACAACGATATTGAAGTTTCGCCAGCCTCGTTTCTTTAAGTGTCTCGTGCCAACTTGCCAAGTCTTGAGGTCACGAAAGTAAAAGAAAATGGTGGTAGCTGTTCATTGTATTGATTTTCTTGCGCTTTAGGCTTTTATCACTTGAGAATGAGAGCTGAAAACTTTAATGAGACTGTCAAACATGTTGCTCATTATTCTAATTGCCAATGGTCGATAACGTAGAGCGAATTGAAGAAAAGATCTAGGAGAAGTGAGCCTACATTTTGACTGGTCGCATAGTCAGTCTGTATACTGTTTAAATACAGCGTGTACGTACAGTGCATCTGTAAGACGAGAGGTTTGCTAAACAGCAGCTTGCACAACTGTTGAAAGTTGGTTATTTATGACCAGCACTGCACTGTACTGTACTGTAGTAAAGAAATTGTGAAAGCAAACCGCAATTTTTTCTTTATGAATTGCATTCAATTCTCATTCCGTATTTAAGTTGCTCCGACATTTCATATCATTGTATAGAAGTAATCACCCTACATAAAGTTTTTGCAAGACTTTAAAATTTGTTACTTTTCCCCGGATTTCTTGAGATGAAAGTTAAATATTAATGTATTGAATATTATCCAAAAATTGATCACAATCGACTATGTCAAGCCTCTGTCAAGGAGCCGTTTCTGACACAGCATATGTGTAGGAGATTGAAATGTACATCTGGCATTTCGAAATCAAATGTCAGCCTGGTAATGATGTGCTACTGCAGTACTGTACAGTATTCCAAATTGCAAATAGGTTACATACAGTAAAACCATGCTTGTCATACTGTAAACTATATAATTAAAGGGACAATAGTATCCCTAATTATATATATCTCTTTATAAAGTACTGTATAGTCTTACTTTTGCCAAGAAAGAAAAAGAAAAAAGACATTAAGCAGAAGAAAAAAGAAAAAATAAGAACAACAGCTAATAAAAAGGCAAAAAATAACTTTTGTACTAGAAACCAAAACTACTGTAGCTACATGTTCCATGTTATATCTCAGAGATAATGATGTAAAGCTAACTTGGCTAATATCAGACAATCGGTGTGTAAAATACATCAAATAGTGTGTAATATTACAAGTTGTCCAAAAATAATTCCTTTATCATTATCTCCTGCAGAATCATTTTCTCCAGAGTTTCTTTCTTTTAGGAGCAGAAAATCATGAAAGCAGATCAATTTTACCAGTATACAGTCTTGACAAAACTTGGAGTTGTTTTTTTATTTTTATCTTGTAAATAGTTAATGTTGTATGGCATTTCTCACATTGTTATCAATGAGACAGGCATGTTTACATTGTTGACCCATTTTCTGGGATAGAAATCAATTACCACATTTATATGGAGATGGAGATGATCAGTTCAGGCGTCTCATCTCATAAACATACAGTCATATGTATGACTATATATAATATGGAGATATGGCAAACATAATTTTGCCAAATTGGAGAGACAAAGAGGGAAGAGTGTATTGCACATGAGTCATGTGATATATTAACATTCATCATTTTGATGTGCATGTTATGGGATATAACGCTCCTTTCTCTGTTATCCAGGAGCAAACCTTATAATTAAGTTTTAAAATCTTGAGTAGTGTGGTTAATGTCAAGTAACTTTAAGTTACTGCTTGTCAATTGTCTTGTCAGACTTTACTACGTCATTCAATTTATGTGTTTACATAATTTGCAACATTGAAAATGTCTTTCATGTTAATATGTTGGTAGCTACAGTATGTATGTTTATGGATTGTTGTTATACACAGTTTTCATTAATAGATGGGGTTGTAATAGTTCAGTCTGCTCTTGCTAACAACTTGTTTGCATAACAGTACCGTATGACTTAATTATGGACGGAAAAGTTGTTGACACATGACGGCATGAGTAGCTGGATAAATACAGTCTTGTATTAACAAACCGAAATAAAGCATATTATAAATTGGCAATGAAATATACCTGTAGAAAAATCTATTTTATGAATAATATGGGAGATTGTTATGAAATCTGATTACATTAAGCGGATCCAACATTTATCGTCCGTTTACTTTGTGTAGGAGAATCGGCCACAGAACTTGATGACATAATTAATCATAGCAAATTATTATTGAATGGTTTTCCCATATAACAATGGCCTTGGCACTAAATCAAACTACCGCTATGGTACCATCTATCAATGTTTCAGTACGCATAATATCATTTTCTATTAAAGTACAGTTTACTGTGATTGTCAAAGGACACGTACAATATATCATAAACCAGTGGAGTAGCAGCGAGACTTGACCCACACTGTGTATCCTGTCCTATCCAATCCGTACAAATATTTATAAAGAAGTTCTTGCGGACACTTAGCAGTTCCGAGTCTGTTTGTATGTAATATCAGTCATGTGTATGATCTAGACACAGCCACGGGGAAGAGCAGATTAATTGCCAGGCAAACGGTTGATTGACAAAGAAATATATGGATTATTAAAAGCCTCTTTATCAGAGCTAGAAAAAGTAAAAGCATCTAATAAATATTTTAAGAGAGTTTGACTTAATACAGCCTGAAGAAAGAAATCGGTAGTTTTGAATGTAGATGCCTTGCAGGAGTATCTGAAATCATACATATTGTATGGATGGAAGAATAAGAAATAGGATTTTGTATAAATTAGCTTATTTTCCAATGTCAAGCAAGAATGATGAAATATATCGCTATGAAAAGGTCTTGACTTCTTGAACTGGCAGTTTTAAAATTCATGCTATGAAACGTTATAAGGCACAAAAGTTTGATTTGTTACGTCCCCAGAAATAAAGGAATTAATCCATCAAAGTTGGTTACATTTCTCACACCATTTGATGTGTTGGAGAGGCTCATAGATGGAAGTGGCTGGAATACCTAGTCTAGCACACAGACTGGTCATTTAAGGTGCTATCTACTCTTATTCTTTTCTTTTTGACATTATGTTGATGCAGAAAAATTGCCAGCAATTTTGTTTAATACATAGATACCGAACTAACGAATTAACATTGACTGAGATTAGGGATACACAAACTGTAATGGCCAATTAATGGAATGAAGAACACTTACAAGACTGATGTTTGAAGATCGAAAGGTCAGTGAGGTACAATTTGATGTGAAGTACTTCAGTGTATACTGTATACATGCCTTTAGGTACCGTAACATGTATTATTGAAGAATACTATATATAGTGATGTATGGTGTACATACCCTCAGTTACAGTAACATGTATTATTCTTTTCTACAAGTATGCTATTTGAAGAATACTATAAACTGAAATAGATATGTGTAAAAACTGGCAACCTATAAACAGTAAATACTAAAATGCAACGACTCAGTCTGATGCATGTAATGCAGTATGATGAATGTAATGGCCAGTGAGATACAAAATACAAAACTTCTATCTGAAAGACATGCAGTGTGTGTGTTAGAGGAGGGGGAAGAGAGAGTTGGGGATGGAGAAGTATCCAGACGCCTAGTATCTGATATTGTTTAGGTCTACTTCACTTTTATTTTTACCAAATTTCTTACTCTTTCTTACTCTGTACACATTTTTACTATTTTATTAAGCAATTAGTTAACATCTTATTTTTTTTTATTATATGTCTTATTAGAGGGCCTCGTAGAAGATTAGCTATATTGCTAAACGAGCTACCCTCTTAAAATAAAGTTTAAATAAAAAAAATAAAAAGAAGGACAGGGACCTCACTTTCCATTATTAGTACAGTATGCAGTGTGAATAATGGTTTGTGATATACATAGTATATGTTTCACATGAAATAGCCAGGCTTTTGGTAATTGTTTGCTTTTGTTGATGTTCGATAACATGTATCTTTTGGATAAAAATGTAATGTTGCAATCTTGTGTTCAGAGGAAAATTATATTAAATTAATTAATCTGTCAATTCACCTTTGATACCTTTTGTGCTGTCTCGATCCTACTTAATTGTTATCATACAGTTATAGCTTTCAGTCAAAAGTCTCTGTTATGCACTCAATATGTTCAATTAGTATTTTGCCAGTAACGGACCATGCATAGTTTTTACTGACTTCAAGAAATGAATTGCAGTTGTGAATTGTAAGCTTTCATTCAAGGCTTCTGTTATCATCGTTTTTAAGCTGCTATCTACTGTAGATGATTTTTTTTTTTTTGCTATTTAAAATAATCAAATTAAAGACATTTGATTGCTTTTTAAGCCACATCAGTTGAAACAAATCTTTTTAATGTAACCTTTAAAGCTGCCCTTTTTGTATTAAATCAATCCCTTAGCAGGAACTTTGTCCTTGAAAGTGACAGAGGGTGCTTACATACTCTGGGATCTGCATGTTATTCAGCCAACACTAACTTCCCCTAGCGCTGTTTTGCATGCCAAAATCCCTTTATCCCTGCTCTAGCTGTCTCACTAACTCCCCTAAACGTCATGAAACACGTTGGTTACACATATATAATGCTTGTAAACAGCAAAGTTGGTCACTTAGAAACTATAACATTTCTGACCTGATAGAGCAGAAGGAGAAAACAACCAAATATTGTGCCTCTAGTCATGACAGCTGCATGTGGATAGCTCTCACCATGGATAATATAAGATATACTACATATGTATAACCCTGTCTGTGAATGGAATCTCTTAACAATCTATGAACCAAACTCCCTGCTTGTTTTCTTTGCAGCCTATTATAATGCTCAGAGAAGCATGCTTGTTGCTAACGGTCGGCAAATCTTTATTAAAGACACTGTATACTAATATCGAGTCGGTCGTACACATACATATCTAGGTCGTAACACATATATTTTTAGCATTACATCAAAGTTTTTTGTAAAGATCGGTAAATGATGATGATTATGATGATGTGAGTGAAATAATAATACAGTATATGAAATAAGTTGTTTGTAATGATGACTCACGTACAGTATATATAGTGAGCGCACGCCTTGCAGTGAATATTGCAAGAAGTACAGTGTAAAAGGCGATCTGTATGTATCTTCATAGATTATCTCAGTCTTTACTACATAGCATATCTATATATTTTTGGTGATTCTGTTTTGATGCAAAAGAACAAAAATATATAAAGAAAAATAATACTTTCAGACTTACAGAATGACATCATTGCACTGTTTTTTGAGTAACAGACATTTTTGTTAAATTCATTTCAATTCACGTGAACTGAGAAGTGTGGTGCTGTATTCATTTATATTCAGGCTAATTACATTTTACAGAAAATGATTAAATAGGAAAGGATTTCAAACTTATAATCTGATAAACCTCACCAAATTATTATTTGTGCCACTTTTTTGTCATCCTCTTCTTGAAGATATAAAGGTGTGATTAATGTGAGAATCTTTATGAAAGCTTTGCCTTTTAGAATTTACTTCGTACCTTGCTTAGCTGTCTCCTCACAACTTCAGTATTCTCGTTCTACAACACCTGAAATAAACTGGTAACCTTTTAACACTACGTGCCTTCTATGTGTGCCCTCTATGTCTGGACCCTTCCGGTCAATGCCTTCCCCGCTCATTCTACCACAGAAAGTGTTTCGACCTTCCTTTGAGTACAAATTTTTCTTGTGTGTCAATTCGTTCGGAAGACCTTTTTTTTGGTGTTTTGGAAGTATGAAATATTAACTGAAGTTGTTGTGCATAGCCTGATTAAGTATCCTTTTCATTTGGGAAGGTTTTTGGGACAGCCCTTTTCCCCCCTTGTTCAGTGTATTCCGTGTACAGGTATCAGTTCCATGAATTGCTAACCTAGTTTTCCCGCCCATTGTGTACTTGTAAGATTGTTTTCTTTTCTACTCGATTTCTACTAGATTTACGACTAAATGTTGTAAATTTTTGCAAGAAAACGAGCAAAAAAAAATTAAAAAAATACTGCGTTGTGATGTTATACATACTGTGCAGGTATAGATTGACAAGACAACTGCATCTTACTGTGTAACCTTTGACCTCATTGAGTCATATTTGATACATGTGAATTTTCTTAGATATGATTCGATTAGACTGTCAATTGTGAATTATAGGGGGCACTGTACATTGCTTGATAGTGTTGTAATGTAGGTTAATTGACCTTGAATTTTATCCAATGGTTTGTCCTGGATGATGTGGTATTGATAGCCATCTCTCAACGCAGCACCGATGATATGTCTTGATTACCAGGCCAAAGTAATTAAAGAACGTCCTACATTACTAAGCCCGCCTGCCATCTACGTAAGAAGCCAGGAGGGCATGTGCAAGGTATATAGTATGGTAGCATGTTCAAGACTGTTTACAAGCTGTGACTTTCTTTATTTTTGTCAATCTCATAGCTTGGACAATCATGGGATGGAACAAGGAATTCAGAGTGGATGATGAAATATCAAATGTAAAAAAAAAGCTGTAACCTACTTTATGGAAAGCAGAAGAAAGAAAAGGGAGGGAAGAAGGAAAAGCGGGAAATAAAAAAAAATGAACTCAAAATAAAGATTCAAATGATCATCAGTAATTGGGTTTAAAGTTTCACGATAATTTGATTTTGATTGTCTAACAGTTGGTGCCTGGACACGACGATGGAAGGAATGATAATTTGGCAACCGTAGAGGAATATTAGATATTACCTCTGACAGCTAGTTATGTATTAAGTGTGTAGCACAGTCAAGGAATTTGCAATAGTACAGTAGTTGTGCAAAAACAATAGGAATGTTGCCCTCATTGAGTGGCCCCTACCATGGTGTATATATAAACCTAGTGTTAATTGATTGTTGAGCATTGCTCAATCCCTGTACATGTATATTATAGATTGTGAAACAATGAGAGGAAGAGAAGGGGGTTTGGGGAGGATTGAGATATATGGACGGAGGAGATGTGATATAGAACTAATTTTAAGAGATACATGTAAATAAAATTAATTTAGTTGCTCTACTTCCAATTGATACAGAAGTAATTGTTTTCCCACAAATTAGTAAATATGTATGGGCTTCTTTTGTATTGCAAGTTGCAGTGCAATGAAACAGTACACATTTTAGTAGGTCATTTAAATGAGGAAAGTGCAGACTTGAAGACATGGAGACAGGTAAGTACAATCAGTAATCAATTTCCAAGCCAATAAATTTTGGAAAATACAGTAGGGAAATTTTGGGTCTAGGGAAGTTTATGGAAATACAGTTGGCTATAATGGAACACTTTGCCTTAAACTCAATCACTTTATTACTTGCATTACTTTGTGCTAGTGATAATAATCAAGATGTATAGAACAGTGTATTGTATATCTCTAAATCCCCCCCTCCCCGCCCCCCTCCCCTCATCATATTTTCTATATCAAGCACTTAAAGGAATGCTAAAAAACAAGACATACAAATTTAATATACATTAGATGCAGTTTTCCAGACAAATATTTACACAGTGCTGTATTAAGCCATCTCATCTTCTTCATGACGTGCACCAGTTTTAAATAGCGCAGGGTATCACCTGCAAAGTCGGGGGGAAAAAAAAATCAATTTACAAGATGCAAGTTTAGCCAGCCACACCGATGCGAAGGCCTCCTTTTCAACAATCACTATAATTATGTATTCTTTAATTCTATTAAGTCAATCGCAGGTAAACGCAGTTAACATGTCTGAAGAAATTGATTATATCCTTATATAGAGTGCGATAAACCCATGGCTGCAAAAAGGAAAAACAGAAGTAAAAAAAGAAAGAAAAAAAAGACACGCTATTTTGTTGTACGGCGATGTTTGAAATATGCTTGGCAGATTACAGACAGAGAGGAGGTTAAAAATAGCCATGTTATGTGAAGGAGCCACACAAAACCTGTTTCCATGGTTATGTAGAGCAGAGAGTGATTTTGTGATTGGTATATATACATGTACAGTATATAACCTTGAAAAATGGTCACTTCATCACTTGTAGTTCCAAACGTAATGTAATTATTGCATTTCACTTGTATAGATTACACATCACGCCTTCGCAATGACCTGTTTGCAATGAAACAGAAGAAAAAAAAAGACTATAATGTCTGTTTTTTTTTGCTGTTTTGAGTTTGTTTTGTTGTTATTCTGTTTGACCAGATATGTACGGCTCTGTGGAACGTCACAGATTTTGCAGGAATTATGGACACAGAATCTGTGAAAAATATTTACAGTAGAACTTTTATGTATAAACCGGACAGAATGTTGCAAATTTCAGTTTTTTAATTGCCCCATACTTTCCTTTCATGGTTATTGTGCCTTAAACTTAATATCGTACCTTCAATTTAAAGGTTAGTCCAAACTGATAATGACACTTAAGATTCTGTACTTTCAATGTTATAAATGCAGTTAAAATTTTTTTATTTTTTTATTTTTTTTATTTTTTATGCATCCAATTTACAATAAGGTGGTACAGTAAGGTGCAGCTTATAACATATTTTCAAACCACAATATTAAACAGATTCATTCTTTTATATTTCATTAAACAGCAATCCATCATTGTTGCCATGTTGTAAGCAAAGAATCACATACCACATCAATGCTGTAGAAATGGTCACCGGATACGACAAGCCAAACACTCCCAGTCCGCCTGACATATGTTTCACACAGTTTGCACCATAAGTCGTAACCCAAACATCAAGTTTAACGACCTTCTCTTTCAAACACATTAAACCCCAGCTTTTCGTCGTGAAAATGGTCAAGCACCAACATTAGTATCCATGGTTTGCAAATGCAATCCAATTAAGTCACATAAACCCAGAGTGAAGAAAGTCGTTTTTTTTTTCTGACAGCATGTTGCTTGATCTTCTAGCAGTTAACGAAGTACCGTTTCTTTGCATGGACGCAAGGCTGCGGCAGCCTGCAATGTTTGCTCGTTCTGTTCGTGACAGGCTCTTTAGACATTTATACTAACCCCTGTTAGCATGAGGGAAACTTTCGAAACTGTTCATTATAATTGGTCTTTTGTACTCGTGCAGACCAGAATGGCTGTAGCATAAATATTACATCTAAATTAAGGTCTATATTGTGTTGCGCTTGTGCATTGGACTTCAGATATTAAACTTTTGGTCACTGACAGGCAAATTGTTGCATGCATTCAGATTCATCTGGATTGCATCTTAGTACATTTACTTGCTGTGCATGTCTGGTAATGAGAGTATAGGAGAAGCACGTCTCAAATGTGTAAGGTTAGAATGCCAGTATGCGTGTGGTACGTAAATGATAGCAATGCACAGTACTTAATGTACTCTGTACACTAAAGGAAAGCTTTATGATACTACAATACTTACTTTACTATAAACAGCAGGCACTTATAATAGCAATTTTGAAAAAAAGGAACAGTAATAACAGTAATTTTGTTAAGAAAATGCAAGTCTACAGTAGTTTTACCAAAAAAAATTATACATGTGTAATTTCGTATCCAGTGTATCAAGTCTGGGAAACTTTGTAACAATCAGTATTCAGACAATTTTGTCTCTAAAGAATAGTGGATATTGTACAAATGTTGATTCTGAAATGATAAATTGTTAGTTGCTTCATTTAATGGTTGTTGTGAATGTTTTGTTCAATATCATTATAATTCTTTAAAACTTTTCAGTCACGATATGTTTCTCATGAAAATCAGAGTGAAAAGTTTTAAAAAAATTAAAATGCTTTCTATGATGGCACCCCTGATACCAGGGTTCGGTTTCTTCCGGAAGAAACCTATTTCTTCCGGGGACGTGGAAGAAACTGGAAGAAACCTGTTTCTTCCGGGTTTCTTCCAGTTTCTTCCGGAAGAAACT